>VZRM01000661.1:494355-616575 GCA_013397955.1 Grantiella picta
GAGCCAACCCCGGCGCCCTCGCACGGCAGCGGGCGGGAACGCCGGCGCGTGCGGCCTGCGTACACCCGGGACGGTGCCGCGCGAGGGTCCCACCGTCCCACCGCGGGGCGGGCGGTGCGGCGCGGCGTGTGCGGGGTGTAAATGTGGGATGTGCGCTGTCCGTGTGGAGGTCCGCGGTCCGACCGTGCTGACCGGAGCTGCGGTAGCAAACAGCCCTGGAGAGAAATGGCCCTATTTGTATCAGCGGGTTTTTTCTCCAGTTTTTGCTCTTAGGACGATGCGTGTCAGCTCTCTTCTGTCACCAGGGGAGAGGAGGGGAGGGCAGAAAGGGAAAGCTGTTGTTCTCAATCACAGACCTCATCCTTTGTAATTGAACAGGGCAGCCTTTCCTGGGGTATATTCCTTCTCGAGTGTGGACAACTTCTTCCCTGAGGCTGCTGTCAGATCGCGTGCCTGCTGTAAGGCTGTAAGCACTGCAGTCACTGCCGGCAGCTCTCACAGCACCAGGGCCTGCATCAACTGACATGGCTCTTAAAGTCCTTCTTCCAGTGAACTGCTGCGATCTCAGAGCTGGGTCTTGGTTTCCCTGCTCTCCCCCTCAGTATCTCGGGATGCTCCAAGCCCCTGAGGACTTGGGCTTCACGAAAAGTCCCACTGGAGTAAGGCTTATTGCACACTGCACAGCCGGGGCAGAAAGGCGCACCCTTCTCCTGCCTTACAAATCTCTCCTGGAGCAGATTTCCCAGGCGCAACCGCCCTGCCCGGTCCGGCCTAGCCTGATGTTCATGGCTTCTCGCTGCTGAGGTACCCGCCGTCTGCAGCGTCTGCTTTGTAGAGGGCAGGACGTGGCACTATGCGTGTTTGTAGAGCTGTATTTACACACAAAACCAACAGCGTCTATTGTCATTATCGGTTGGTAAATGCTCCCAGCTGGCCGCGAGTGCCGCTGCCCTCGCCATGAACTTCATTCCCCCGTCGCCTGGCTGCCGTCCCGCCGCCGCTAGGACTGCATTTCCCGGCAAGCCCCGCGGGCACGCAGGCGTGCCTCCCGGCGTGCAGCGCGGCCGCCTTCCCGCTGTCCCATTGGCTGGGCCGCGCTGTGGCCCCGCCTCGCCGCGCGCCGCGGGTCTCTGCGGGGTGGGCCCGGCGCGGGAGCCGTGCGGGCGGCAGGTCCCGGGCCGGCGGTGGCTGCGCTTCCTCGGGCCCGCAGGGGGATGCCTGGCGGGCCGCTGCCCTGGCGAGGGGAGTGATCCGTGAGTACCGGGGCTGCACGGAGCAGAGGGCTCGGGGAGGGCTGTGGCGGCGGCGCCCGGGGGTGATGGGGGTTGCTCCGGCTCTGGTAGAGTGGTCGGCCTGTGGAGGGCAGCGGGGCGAGTGTGGCCTAGAGGGGCTGCGGCAGCGGGCATCCCGCCTTGGAGCAGGCATGCGCTTTGCTTTGCCTTGGGAGCATCCCTCATCGCTGTAGTGATCCCTGAACTTTGTTACCCTGCTAAATAACAGCTTGGTTAGAGCGGGCTCTCTGTTTCCAGGTGTTTTGCTCCCCTGCTGCCTCTTCATACTTGCCAGAAGTGTTGCCGGGGATGAAGTGTGACTGAGTACAGAGTGGCTTAGTTCCTTTCCTCATAACAAATAGCTAAAAATGTATAGTGAAAGCACGTATGAATGTGGGATAAATATCTGGTAACCTAAAAGGAGTGGGACTGACAGCGTGAAACAAGTATAATAGTATGATGAAATATGAGATATTTGAAAGTAGTCATTCATCATTGGACACAGGGTAGTTCAAATCCAAGCTTAAATTACATTAAGAACTGTTCCAGGGTGCTTATGAACATTAATTCATGAAAGTTTATGAAACATGGAATAGAAGTGGCATTGATGATTAAAGTTCATACTACAGTATACTTTGTTGGTGGTGGTTTGGTAACAGTGTTCTCATGCAAGTAAAAAACTTTACTTTTCACCTTCCTTCCTACACCTGTAGTTTTAAAGAACAGGTAGGTTCTGAGCTGGTGTGACCTGAGACAAAAGAAGATTGAGAATTAGTGGACTTTGTTTTCAACATGAGTTTCTGGATTTTCATTTTCTGTATCTCGGCTACTTAGTACTATTCTTCTGTTATTTGCTATTTCTTTCAGTTAAGCTTCAATTACTGCATTAAACTAATTGACTGTTTTGCTGAACTGAAAGATCCTGGCCTAAAAAAACCCTCCGAATACTTAAGCCTTCAAAAGTTCGATTAATAGCTATGCTGAGGTTTAGAGGTTTGTTCCCATTAGCACTGGAATATTTGGGATTACTATTGCAGGCTCTAAGGGCCAATGCAATGTGACTCTGTCGCTTCTTACCTCGGGAAACAGATTTCTATCCTGAAGTCCCTTCTGTTAAAAGCAGGTGTGTTATGTTTTGGGGTTTTTTTACGTCCTTGCTTGACTTCAACTGAATTGGCAGTACAAGGCAGCTGCGTTTGAACCACTGTGCATGTTCCACTAATGACTGATTTTTGTGTGTAAAGTTAGTTAAATTGGTATTATACTCTGGTATTTTCAAATTGGAACAAAACATTGGTTTTAGCCAAATTATGTTTGTATGTTACCTAAGTCAGTTTGGTTGCTGGGACTGAACTTGTAGCTTCTAGTCCATATGTTCAAAAATGTCACTTGTTTGAAGAAATGTCGGCTAAAGACATCTTAATTTATGGAGGGCTGTGAATCCTGTACAAAGAGTAACAGCAGTCACTATCCTCTAAATGCGTACCTAAATTTTGTACAGAGATACTATGACTTGTGGATGACTTCATCTAGGTGAAATGAAGGTATTTTTCCATCAATTTGCTTTCCACCTTATCCTGTAAAGAAAAACTTCACAAGATATCCAGGATCAAATTTAAATTTGTTCAAAATCAAATCTAAATTTTTAAAGCTCTTTTTAACATCTGATAATCCTTTTCTGTGAACTCTGCCACCAGATGGTGTCATAAGATTTGAGGTGTTGTCTGACTGGAGCTGATTGTAGCAAAGAGGATACTATGCACTACAAGTAACTTCTTTGTTTTGATAAAAATGTGTTTTATACTTGTAGTGTAAGGTTTTGGGGGCTTTTTATCAAGTTCCAGACTATTTTACATTTTGATCCTATTGTGGTAGAGCTGTGGTGTTTAGCACTGGGACAAACTGCATTACAGAGATGTAATAATTTAAACAGAGCCCTGTATTTCTACTACCTGGTCATTAATGACTACTATCTTAATGTTTGGGATCCTTAAAATAGATTTTCTTGGCATTAAATCTCTTTATACTGAAGAGTGATTTGACTACCTTGGTTTGAGTGCTTCAAATGACTCTCCAGTGATTCTTCATACTATATTACTATAAATAGAAGAAGCTCAGTTACTGATGGAATGCTCTCTGTACTCCTTCTCTTGTGTCTATATAGATCTTTCTTAGGGAACTTGAGTTATTTTGACAAGGCCAGGTACCTGCTCTGTGCAACTCCAATAGAAGGGATGTAATCTGTTTTGATGTGGCTTTTGAATCCTTGTTCTTAACTTATTATCAGTGAAAGAGACATCGTAAGCATACCTGTGAAGGATATTATGAGCTTAAATAGCCTAGGAAGGGAAAAATTATACAACTAGATGTTACAGAAATAAGTGTAAAATTAAGTGTTGGGTATTTCTGTCATTCTTATAAGGGTCTCTATAGTGAAGACCCTTTATAAAGTGACTCAGGGTTACCAGAGTAAGCTAAAGTGAATTATTTTGTAAGTCACATAAATATTTAAATTACTAGATTTAAATATTTAAACCTAATATTTTATTAGGTTGTTTTCCACATATCTTGTAGATCACTCTGTTGCTTCTTAATAAGACTTTGTCTCAGTCATTATCAATTATATTTGAGGCTGTAATAGTAGTTAGTAGGGATATGCAGACAACTCCCTTTTCCAAAGGGTGCTAATAGGGGTCTTAGCTGGAGTACTGTGTCTGGTTTTGAACAATTGTTTTAAAGTGCTTTGGGCAATTTCGAAAGGAAAATAGCATGAAATAAGCTCAGGAAATGTGGTGTTTGAAGAAAACATCTGAAGAAATGACCTTGCATATGCCTTGAATGGGGATTATAGGAGAAAACAAAAACTTTCCAGGTATGTAGATCGTAGGTGTTCTAAATGAGAGCATACAGCAATAATGCTGAACAGCTCTCCATTTCAGTTTGGACAGAGTATATTCCTGAATCTTTTGGTGTGTAAAAGGCTCCCATAAGATAGCAATAAGGCATTTAGTTTCACTAGGAAGAAATTATCATCTCGATTTACAGCAAGGAAAATTTAGTTTGTATATTAGGAAATTATTAGCGTTGCTTATGTGTAGGAATTGGAAAGATGCGCGTTGCTTGTGGCTTAAAGTGTATATGTTCTTCTGGTCTGTGCTCTATTCTTAGATTTACATGAAATAAAAATAAAAGTCAATGAAAACTCTGTGTTCCTGCCAGGTGTTCTGTGCCTGCGCTGCTCTGTTCAAAGTATTTCTCCGTGGTGTCCTTATCTCCAGGTCCTTATTTCCCTGTGTATTGTAAAATAACCCAGCCATACTCATGGGATAGCATTCAGGCAGTTTCTACTAGATGTTTTCTAGGCCAGTTAGTGAAGTAAAATTTATTGCTTTAAAGAGGAGCTTAAAGAACTTTCATCTGTGAAATAACTCTTCTTTCCTGGTTCGATGTCAAAACAGTTGAGCACTTTTCTGCCCAGTTTTAACATTTGCTGTGCAGTGGTGCTGCTTCAGTGCTCAGGGGTCCAGAGAACCCCTAGTCTGTCTTATGGATGAAATTAAATCTGGGAAAGCAGGGATAAATTTACCTTTAAAGTTTTGCTTCTGGTATAAGTATTTTAACTACTGGAGTGTAATACAGTTTTCTCCTTTGCCCTGTAAAAATAAAAAGCCAACTACAAAGTTGTTTGTACAGTGCATGATAGCATGCTGGAGGAGAATAATGATATTAGTCATGACTTAACTTTAGTAAATCGTTACGTTTTTGTCTGTTGCCTGGGTTAGGTTGCACAGATCAACATCTCAGAAGGAAAGTTAGTGCCTCACACACGTGCCTAGAAGTAGGGTTAAGGTAATTAGCAGAATTATGGTCTAGCAGGGGATGCATGGTGAATTCAGATGCCTCAGGGGCAATGAATCTTGGAAGAGAAGATAGTCTGTGAACGTTGGTGCTTTATTCCATGTAAATTCTGCTGGCGGTGATGAAATTTGAGCATAGGATTCTGTGTTATTAGCATTACTATTCTACAGAGCAGCTGGTATGTGTGCAGTTGATTGCCGCAGGAGACAAGTTACTAAGGCACAAGGAATGACATCTCTGCAAGGAGCTGAGCATGTTGCTGCAGAACATTCTGCATGGTGAGTTTGTAGACTCCTGTTCTTCTCAAGTGTTGAGCTTCCACTGCTCTCCGTAGGGACATGCAGCACTTAGGCAGGCCTTTTGACAGGCCAGTGCTACTGATCTCTTTGAAGCCTCCTGAGGATTTCTAGACAGCTGGAATGCCAGGCTGCCCACCCCACTCCATGGCACTTGTGGCTTTATATAGTCAGAGTGTTCAGCTACTAATCTGTAGCAGATTTAATGTTGACGTACATTTTTAATGTATGTTATCCGGTAAGGTCGAACAACTGTGGACAAATGGATGTTGTAGCAGGAAGTACTCTAATGCCTAATTTTCTTTGTGGACTATTTTTACTTGTGAGAAAGGTTTTCCAAAATCTCTGTAGCAGACTTGCTTAATTTGATTAAAAGTGTGTGTTTTCCAAGCTCTCTGCAGGTGCAGGTTTTGGGCAAGTTGCCTTTATATCACATAGTTGTAAAATGCATCCCTTCCCTTTAAAACAAACAAATCACCCACTGAACAGTTACATTCCCTAAAAACAATAAGTTACTGTAATATGTGATTTGTTTCAAAGGGTTTGCATTTTGCTCTTAACATGTATTTTTCTTTTTATGTGAGGGTGGGGTCTTTCTGGCAAAACCTTATCTTTCCTTGCAGTTTGCTCATTTTTTAGAGTAGCTCATCTTCCTACTCAAGTCCCATAAAAAGCAATTTCCTATGTTATACAGCAAGGTAGTTATTTCAAAACCACAAGGTATTGAATCTGATAAAAGCATGGAAGTTGTTTATTTTTAAAGTATGTGGGGTTTTTTTTGTTAAGAATTCAAATGTGCCTGCATTTATCTAGAAAAAGCTCTCTTACTGAAGTGTCTTCATGAAGAATGAAAGATGAGATGAAATGCAGTGACTACATGGCTCAAAGTCTGTCTCTTTTTTGCTGATTTTGTGTAGTGACTGAGGAAATACCTTTGATTTATTATGTTATTCAAAGTATTTAGTGGAAGTTCTTTTACAGTGAAATTGAAGTACTTAATTAAAGTGAACCATAGGTTTAATAGGTTTATTGCAGCATTTGGGAGAAAGCTAAGGATGGTGGGAAGTGGTTTATATCTATGTAAGACAGTAGGTCAAGAGGTGATCTGGAAATAGAATGTGTGTCTGTGTTCTCCCAGTCCCTATAACATCTACCGAATCTTTTTTTTTTGAGTACATGCCTCCGAGGGCTTCTCTCTGTAGAGGTGAAAGTTTCTCTTTTCATAGTGACATCCAATAGCATTTGAATTCTGTTAGTATTTTTAGTACTCTGTCACAAGTAATGCCCAGCTGATTGGGCAGTTTGCCAAAAACTCTTCCTGTAATCGTGTATAGTTACTATATGTTTTAATTAGCCAAAACAGGTGTAATATTAGCTCTGCTGGTGGAAGCTTTTTAATGTTCTGTGCTAACTGCCCTGCTTTTCCTGATCTAAGTCCCATGCTGCTTTCACTCCAGCATAGAGTGAATTCTGTAAATACTTGGGTAATCTTGAACGAGGTCTTGAACACATAGGGAATATTACTCTGCTAAACTACAAAGTGCCAGTGAAGAATGTTGGGGGAGTACAGAATATTTTAATGCAAAAGGAAGTGTTTGAAATTGGTGCAAGGATTAGCATCCTTGCTTTTCATGAGTACTTCCATATTAATTGCATTAAACCAGCTTTGCTGTGTTGGATAGGCATCTAAACATTTGTTGTTTGTGTAGGATCATTAATAATTCCTTTAGATCTGTTGCAGCTGCACAGATCTGTGTATAAACAGTATAGTCATGATATGCCACTAGACTCACCTTAATTCACTGGAAAATCAGGAGTCTGCAATAACTCATTTTCAGACACTACTCATATTAGCATAAACTTCCCTTAACAGCTGACCCAGTTGAAGTATGTTTAAAAACAAGTTATGATTTTTATATATTCTTTCAAAATAATTTGTTCCAGAGGATAGCATTTCTGTATCCTGACCTTGTATGAAGGCAGGTACTTTTGCATGCACATTGCTGATACCATATGAATTTACATGCAGGCTGGTGCAAAGTTCTGGATAATCTTATACCTTTGCTGGGGGTGATGTGTCCAAATAAACAGCTGCTGCTAATGATTCAAATATATCAGATGCTCATGTGATGAAACTAAAAAATGCATATTTAAACACACTCTGTTATCTCAGTGAAATCAATAATGGTGGTTAGGGAAAACAAGATGACTGAATCTCCTGTTGTGTTTTAAGTGTTCTTGTTTTGGTATGATGATGTGGATTTGTTTTAGTGAGAATACTCCTTCTCTGTTGTCTAATGGTGAAAGGGCTATTGCAACTCTGTTTCTTCCATTTTAAACTGGACAGATGCTGGTATTTACCTTATCAGTAAATGGACATGCAAATCTGTAGGGAGTTACTTGACAAAGAGCTACATTTTGGACTTAGAGTGGTGCGGTTTTACTTGCTGATATTTGTTTACAGTTGGACAGAACGACTGAATATCAGAGCTGCTTTAACTCTAGTTAATCTGGATTTGGTAAAAATCCTGTTCCTGCCCTTTGCTCACAGCTTCCAGTCAGTACCAGATTTGGAGGTTTTGTTGCCCCTGACACAGAAGATTGATGTTGAATAATTAGAATTAACTTTGTAGAGTCAGCTGTGGAGAAGAGCTCTTGAAGAAGGCTCTTGTAGGTTAAGTTTGATGCTATTAGCTAAGTTAGCTCTGAAGTTGCCTAATACAAGATAGCAAGAACTTGAAAGGATTTGTATTTTTCTGTGGAGATACAGAAATTCCTAGTATTAAAAAAATACATTTATTTCCAGTTTTGGATGAGGAATTGCTTCTGCCAAGTCAGTAAAAAATGACAATAATGCTCAATCACTCTGCATTTTAGTGAATTTCAAGAGAAAGAAAAGTACAAAGATATATTATTTAAACAGACATATCTGTCTTTGCATTATAACCTAGACTCTCTCATTTAATCGTACTCCTTACGAGTTAAACATTGTGATACAATACATATGACATCTAATTTGCTACTGCTACTGCTTTCATTTGCATATATGCAAGTCTTACGTAGATCAGTGTTAAAATGCTGTCTTAATTGAGTATTTCAGTACATGCATATGTGTACTTCTTACAGTGGCTAATGAGAAGAATCCTGAATTTAAATCACTTCAGGTTTTATTTTATGGTGAGTAAATGGATTGATAAAACTTGAGGACTAGTGATCTTTGATATCATGAATGGCTTTTGTTTAATTTTCCTAGGGCCTTAAATATCTTCCTTGAGCAGCCCTGTGTACTGAAATAAAGATCTGAGTTTGCCCTGCTTGGTTTCCCCAGTTCCTTATTTCCATGTCATCATCCTAGGTGAAAAGTGTTTTGTTAATCTGATTTGAGTAGCTGAGAGGATTCCTACAGACTTCTGGTTTCGAATGAGTACCATGTCTTGGATGACAAGGAACAAAATGAAAGAAAGGGAAAGCTACTTTTTATTATAGATGCTTTAGATGACTGTTCGAAACGACCTTATCTTTTTTTGAAGAATATTGACTGTGCTTGAGAGGCATGTATTCTCTTAAGCTGAGCGCAAGAGTTTTCATGAACAGTAACTTTGTTTACTTTCTTTAGTTACATAGGTTAATGAAACAACTAATCCTTAATGCTGATTATTTTAAAATTGTTTTTATTTGCAGGTATGGGATAAGATATTTCCAGAGTAATAAGCATGGTTCGGCAACGAAAATGTCCGTTATGTCACATTGTGTACAACACAAAACAGGTAAATAATTACTGCTTGACATGTACAAATAGATAGTAATATGAAACATGTATGAGAAATGCTTCCATTTTAAATTGTGCAGAGTATGATTTCTCTTTACCAGGTATATGTTGCCCTAAGTCTATCTCAATTCAAAGAATATATTTGCATGTGCTTTGAAGTATCTTTCTTGAGATGAGCTGTGCAATATTCTTGATTCTGAATGTTAAAAATAGGTCTTTGAGAGTTTTTTAATTATTTTATAAAGATACTAAAGTGAAAAGCACTCATACGTATTTGGCTGTAAATTGTGATATGGGAAGAGTACTGTAATACATGATTTTTAAAATTCCCTTTGGGACGTCTGTGTTTCTATATGGGAGAACCAAATGGAATTGTCTGGCACAGCATGTGTTTTAATTAATGTGTCCGTTTGGTGTCCATCTTCTGCGTGTTGTATATTTACACAAAGTCTGCATTGAAACTGAGTGTTTCTTAATGGACTTTCATGTATTGTTTAGCCACATGGCATGTGGACATATGGCAAATGTCAGTGTATTAATTCACTCACCTCTTCAAGGTTGAAGATGTTCCTTTCCCTTTGCAGAAGGGATTTCAAAGGCTAAAGAGGATAGTGATTAGTACCTGGTTTTTGAAGATTTCCAAACACTTTGGGTCAAACGCCAAAAGAAAGCTAAATTGTCTTGACTGCTTCCTTGTGCTGAATGATGAACATTCTTTCTCTTCCAGCAGCTCTGTTTCAGTAGGAAACAGTACTGCAGTTCATGGATCAAGGTTGCTGTAAACAATAAACTGACATGTACATCTCAGTTTCTGAAGTGTCTAGCAGAGTAAAATAGCATGTGGTGATGAATTTACAACTGTGTTACAATACAGATGCAAAGAAATGGCTCAGATTGCACAGGGAGACTGTTTTAAGTGCTGTGATTCTAAAGTGTGATATCAGTGAGACTTTTAATTTAAATGATTCTCTACAGTAATTTGTCAAAAATCAGTCTAATAAGCTTCGCTACATGCACTGTTACTCAGCTTTCTCGGAATTCTACTTTGTGTTGAGTTTTAATGACTCCTGTCTGCTCTTCCTTGGGAAAGGTAACATATAACCTCTTGAGAGTGTGCCTACTTGTGCTTTCAGAGTCACAGAAACAGGAATGGCAACTGCAGGAGTACAATACACCTTTGTGCAAGGCAGGAGAGTTCTCAAAAATCATACAGCAGATATCAGACATGATACACCAGTTTGTTTTGTTTTGACCAATTTTATTTTTTTCTGCATGTTGAAGGAGATGACAGAACACATGAGAAGCATGCTTCACCACAGAGAACTGGAAAACCTGAAGGGAAGGTATGAGAACAATCTTGCATATTTCCTCCCTGTGCCATTTTGTGTGTCGCTCTTTGTAAGAACTCATGACCTGTTTCCCATTCAAGCTGAATTGCCCAATTTATTTTTAGGCTTTTATTTTTATGCATGCCTTGTTATAAAGCTGACAATGATTGTGTTCTCATGATGTCAGAAACTCAGGAGGTAACGAATGAGGTGGAAGGAAGCTCATCTGCATTGCTTCAACTGCAATGAAATAAAATTACTTTATTCTTGGCAGTTTCATGCTTGGGTTTTGTTGTTTTTTTTTTTTTTTTTTTTTTTTTTGGTTGGTTGGTTGGTTTTTTTGCAAGCACTAGAAGTCTGCCTTTGTCCAAATTAGGAACAGCAGTATTTTCCTTTTTATTTTTTTTGTTGTTTTTTAAGTTTTCTATGTTGTAAAAGCAATTGTTGATCTTTTAAAGCACTGTGAGAATGGTATCTGCTTGAGTGATTGTCATTTGCCACAGTCCAGTTGTAACCATGGTGGATGGTGTTTTCTTTCTGGTATCCTTGTTTTATTTGAAACCTTTGGAAAGTAGAAAGAGGGAGTTAAGGGATATTCAAATATCATCCTAATAGCAGGGAATTAGATTGCAACCAGAGTACACTTGAAAGTGTTTTCAGGTGTATGGATTTTGAGGTAGCCACAGAGATCTGATACTGTCAAGTACTTGAGTATTTTATATACAGTATACTTGACTATCTGATATAATTTTTTATTATCTTACAGTGCAAACTTTATATGGAAATGACAAATCTGTTTTAAACAACTTTTGAAGGACTAGAAAGTAATCCTCTTTCCACTGTTTGAGGTGTGGGGGATTCATTTAGTGAAGACATCTATCTTATACCTAGGGGAAAAAACTATAATACTGTCTGCACTAGAAACTGACTTTTGTTTTCTGGTCAGCTACCTTGTGGAGCATTTCTGTTCTGGACTATCTTCTTCTGGCAATGATTCTGAAATGTCACTGATTTTGCCGTCTTTTTTGTGGCCTTCTACATTTTTGTTTTGTTCTTAGATTAGTTTATGGTTCTGGAAGGTTACACTAATTTCTAGAAGTTATATATTGTGTCTGCAGGCTTGCAAGTAATTAGACAATTTTCGGTCTTGCATTTCCATAGGAGTGGTGTTAAATTTCTTTCATCATCATTACATTTTCCATTACTAATGTAACAATCTGTCTTTGTTACTTCTTTCAAAAGAATGCACAGAAAAAGCCTGTTCTCAAAATATTGATCTTAACTTTTCACTGTGCAACAGCAGCCTTGTTCTCTCTCTCTCGTGCCTCTTCTTCTTCCTCTTATTTAAATTTAATTAGAAGTCTTTTAGGAGTATTTTACAGCTGTGTAAAGCAAGAAGTACTTCAAGTGGAAAATCTGAAGCACAAGCAACAGCCTCATGACCGTGGCTGAATTGTATAGCGGGGGATAATACCATTAAAGTGTGTGTAGTATCAACATCTTACTACCTTGAACTTTAGCATCCGACTAGAAGTCACTTTTCAGACTTCCACTGTGGAAGAGATAAAGGAAATGCACACATTGATTCATACTTTTTTTTCTTTTAAAGTTAGCTTAGTAATCTCAAGGGCTGAAATAATTTTCTGAAACATTTTAAGACCCCTCTCCTTTTCTTGAAGTTTTACTCCATGTGATATATAAGGAGAATTGGATGCCAAGTACAAAGCTGTAGCATATTGGGTTCTGTTTTTTTTAATTGAAAGTGAATAGTGCTCTTATACAAGGGACATTGCATCTACAGTCTGAAGTATACACCCAGCAAATAAAGCTCTTGGATGCTTTCATACTGAGGATACTTTTGTCATGTTTACCTCAAATATCTTTTGTCTGCCTTGTTGAACAACTAAGATTGTGTGGTGTTCCTGTCTGGTAGAGAAATGTGTAGAGATGATCAGTGTGTGTCATGGAGTGTGCTAGTTCTGGAGGCTATTAATGGGGTCTAGGAAAAGTATAGAACTGAAGGAAATCTAAATTCCCCTCAGTGTAGCTCTCTGAACTCCTAGCCAATTTATCTTCAATTAAAGCAGGTGTTCGTAACAAAAGAAGTGTTTTTTCCTTTAGGCTCATGTAGATCAACAGCAGGTCAGAGAAGACTTGTCACTACACACCTGAGTCTTGTCTTTTCAGACTGTCGGTTGGTAAAGAACCAGAGCTTTGTAATTAGTAACTCACAAGTTAGAAGTGATATAAACAAGTTCTTTGTCCTCAGTCCAGCTGTTAACTCACTGGCTTTGTCCAAAGTAAATAAAACTTTGCATTTATTCAGTTAGTGTATAAATGAGGGTTATAAAAGTTTTATGAAAGAATTGAAACACGGGTCTTACAAAGGATGTGGATTGTTCTTTAAAACCTAATTAGTACCACATTAGAACCACTGGGGTGTGTTTCTTGTTGAAGAGTCCTTATGATTGAAGGGGAACGTTATGTAAAAAGAACATATTTTTCAGTGAGAAGCCAACTTTCTATTTGCAGTTTGCCTTGTGTGATGACCTAAGTTAAAAATAAGTCTTATTAGCTACACACAGCTGTGCCATTTATGAGTGTGAAGGGGATTCTTCCAATGACATTTGTAAAATGTACTGGTTTGGTTACCTTTATTGCATTTAAAAGACAGCCCAAAGTACAATATATAGGATCTGGACTTTGCGTATTTATTAGTGAATGTGAAGTGTACAAAATTAAGTACACGCAGTTCTAGAAAATACAGGCTAAATTTGGAAGCTACTGACATCATAAATGAAATTATCTTAATGTTTTATCTGAAATAAATTAGGCCACAACATACAGAATAATTAAAAACAAAAATTCTAATTTTTAATACTTAGATGTTTAAATAAAACCATCTTTGGTGTGTCTGAATGACTGCATTGATTAAATATCTCCACTACGTTAAGCAGGAAAACCACTGATATCCAGGATAAATAAAAAATAGCTACTGACACTTGATAAACCACTCGGATAAGGATGTTGCCTTAATATTTTGAGTGAAGGTACATATTTTGATCTTTCATTTTATTTTTAACTGTTCACTAAAAGACCAAGGATTCATGTTTATCTTTTTCCTTTATGGATCCCATTTTCTTGATACTAGTCATGAATTGTGTGTCATATGATAATGCTTCTGTTCAAAGACTTTGGTCTCAAGTGCTCTGTGGGGACCTACAGATCTGCTTTTATGAAATAACTGGCAGAATTGAAAAAAGTATCGTGGAGGCAGGTCAGTGGATCCTGTCTTGGTCCTGCTAAGTTATTTGCAGTGGAGTATGCTCTGATTAATTTTGTTCAGGTTTTTTTTCTGGCAAACATGTATTCCTTGGTTAGGAAATTAACAATGTATTTCTTAACGCTGGAGTATTGGAAGGATTTGTCAGAAGAACAAATGTGGTGTTTTTAGAATTCTGAATTTCTTAAAAAGAAAAAAAAATTAAAAAAGTCTTGTAACCGTAGTCCAGTAATATGAGTAAAGCCATTTATCTGATACAGCTGTCAACTTTCTCTAGCTGAAATTATTTCTATATTTTTTAAGATAAGTCTTCCAAAGTAGAAAGCAGACCTCATGCACACTTGAACCAAATAAAGTACAGTGAACTGAAGACACCCTCCCATCACTCGCCATGGTGTGGAGTCTTTGGATTCCAGGCAGCAATCTCAGCTGTCCCAGTTTAGTTTATGTTGTATCAGGATTGGCTGTATCCATGTACTGCCTCCTCCCTTTTCTAAATTTCACTGGGGGAAGGCTCAAGGGAAGGATTAAATGTAGAAGCTGTCACCAGGCTTCCCCAGTGCAGCTGGCAGCATGGATGGGCTTCAGAGCTCCTGCTAGCTCTGGAAGCCTTTCATTCTGCCTCCTCGCTCACTATGTTTCCTCTGAAAAGATTTTGAGTACAACAATTCAAGAAGAATTCCTCCTCCCAGTTAACATAGTATTATTACCAAGTCTTTTACCTCTTGATTGTTGGAAAAAAATCTTGTAAAAACTAACCATCAAAAAAGCTAAACCTCGAAAGAAAAAGCCAGAGAATTCAAATAACTTAAATACACTGAGCAAAACCTAGTTGACTTGAACTCAAGCACATTCAGAGGAAACAAAGTAAGACCTGAGGTACCTGCCATGCCAGCTGGCAGAGTTGAAAGTCCACCCTCTGCCTCTCTTCCTAGGGATAGCAGCCATGAATGCCGGGTGTGCAGGGTGACCCTGGTGGGTTTGTCAGCATATGCCAAGCACATCTCCAGTCAGCTGCACAAAGACAATGTTAATGCCCATGACAGGAAAGAGGAAGAGAAAGAAGAGGCAGAAGAGGAATACCTGGACAAAGAACTGATTCAACTAATCAAGCAAAAGAAGGAGCGGAACCGGTGAGTTTTCCTTTGTCCTCTTAGGTCATAGAATCGCTTTTAACACAATGAGGATGCACTCCTAAAGCTAAGGTGCTCATGAAATGTAAACTGCCTGTAGCCAATGTACTTGTTGTGAGAACAATCCAAGAGACCTGTGTGGATATTATTGTTTCAACATGTAGACATGACTCTGCTGAGTGTTCTTGTCCTGTTCCTCTCCTACTAGTAAGGAAATACAACAATTCTCCATTATGGGTAAAAATAGTTTCGTATTTTGAGCCCTAATGTTTTTATTTTAATATTTGATACCTTTTAAAATTAAAGGCTTAATAAATGGACAGTAGTGCTAATATTGTTTACAGTGGAGGGTGTGTGTAGGAACTTGGCCTCTTAGAAACTGTTGATGAACATGTTTTGTTATAAAATGGATTAAATTATTCTGTAAATGTCACACTGAAATCCCATAATCCTTGAATGAAATTTCTTACCTGTTTTACTTTGCTGCTTACCATTAGCTAAACATAGTTCAAGTGGTTCACTATGAAATAGAAGGCTGCAGAGAGCAATAAGTATTGCCTTTTATTTGATGTGCGCATCTGCTGTGGATTGCTTGTGTGATGTTCCAGCTGGGAGTATATTATTTAAATAGATTTATGGCATGGTGATGGTACTAAAGTGGTGTATGATTTTTAAAAGAAGCTCTTGCTTGCTGTAGCTAGAAATTTGAATTGGTGTTTCCATGTGTTGAAATCTGCGGAGATTATTTGGTTTTGACATCACTCTGTCATACTAGTGTGTCCCTGCACTGCACAGTGCTAATGTTTTCATACTAATTAATGTAGGTAGCAAAAATGTCACTTTTTTGTTTTATGGAAGAGAAGTAATGTTGTTAGTGCAGTGTTGTTCTGAGGCAACTGAAACCCTAAAAAATCTCTGTCTGCTGGGTGGTGGTTTGGAGAGGGGGGAAAACCAGAAAGTACAAGGATTAAGTTATTAAATCAGCAAATTGTTTCCATTCGATCATAATCTCGTTGGGTCAGCTCTTAGAATTTACTGTGTCACTTAGACACAATGTTTTTGAATTCTTGTCTTAGAGGTCAGATTATTTTGCATAGCAGACCATTTTCTATTAGAGAGGATTTATTTGTGAATCTTAGCAGAACTGGAATGTATCAAAAGCATAAAAGGGTGATACAATATGAATTTAGAGTTTTACTCAAATCAATTGTTTTTGAGCAGTAGTTTGAAAGTTTATTGTCTTTCTTGTCTGGGGATCTAGAATGGACGTATTTCTGCAGTCAATTTCTGGAAAAAAACTTTTATTAAAAACCCCTAATTTAGTAGGATAAATACTTAGAATATTTAGACTGCTGACTCTGGGAATAGCTGCAGCTCTTACGGGAGCATTTATCTTTAAATGTACATGTGATAGGTTGCCACGTGTTCATGATAAGTTGCCAAGCACAAGTACTATCCAAAGGGCAGTAGGTAGTGCTGCTGGGAGGCTCATACAAACTCGGCATTGCATGCTGTGGACTGTTCCAGTCTCTTGGTTAAAACAGGACAAATTATTTTTTTATCTGAGGTACATCTTCTATGAAAGTTTTACATCTGTGTTTTGACTTAAGTTTTATAACCTGAGCCATCATGTCAGTTGTTCTCTCCAGTAAGTAGAATTACTGCTTTTTTAGCCTAACTTTCCTCTGTTTTACATCAGCTCGCTCTAGTTAGACTAACATCAGAAATTGTCTTCAGAAAAAATAATTGTCTCATTACTGAGTTTTCTATCTACCAAGACTGATCAAATTACGAAGATTATACAATATAAAGAAGTTTTCTTTGTATTAGGTTCTTATTTGTCCAATAGTAAATATAAAGAAATATTATCTTTTAAGTTAGAGACAAGTATTTGAGAATTAGTCTACTGAACTGTCCCTGCACCAAATCAGTTGCTCTTGTAAGAGAAATTTTGAAATTATCATATTTAAGTAAAAATACAACATTAGTTTTGAAAGTCAAACATTACTGAAGCTTGAACTGCAAAGCTGCTAAATAAGTAATCTCTGTTTCTTTTTAATATAAATGATTTTAAAAAATATTTTCTTTCCGTGGCAAATAAAGTTCATGAGGCTTGTGGATTGTTGGATTTCAGTAGAACAGCATCAGAATTTAGGCTTTTCTCAATTCTTTTGTAGGCAAAATGAACCAAGTGCAAACAAAGAATTAGAATGTGATGATAGGAGATCACAGAGAAGGCAAGAAGAAAGAGGTGCTTACAAAGAAAGAGAAGCTTATGATCAGTCGTCGTGGCATCATCATAATGCATCACAAAGGGACTGGAAGTGGGAAAAGGATGATTATATTAATCCTAGACAAGGCAAATTTTCACACTCTCAGAGGAGCCTTAATATAAACAGACATTCAGGTGGCCCAAGGGGGCGCTCTGGGTGGCACCAGAATGTTTCAGGAAGCTCTTCAAATCGGCATAACTATGGGAATTCTGGAAATGCTTGGCATCTGAGTGGGTGGGGAGGAGGAACATCAAATTGGCGTCATGGTGCCAGGGAAAGAAATTCTACTTGGCACTCAAAAGAAACAGGTCATTTTTCTAGCTGGAATTCCAATAGTTATGGAGGAAACTGGAAACCAAGTCCTCATGGTGCAAATGGCTGGACTTTTGGAAGCTCAGGAGATTCATATTCATCAGAGCCAAGGTATATGAGGCAGCGGCCAGAGAACGGTGATGTTCTGCCATACAGAAGTCGAAGAAATAGGAGTGACCTCGATTTTACTAGTGATAGGCTTGCTTCTGAGGGGGCATTGGATTTTGGTCCATTGAAACAACCAGAAAGCAAAACTTCAAGAGCCAGTGGAAAAAGTGTCAGTCCATCCAGAGATAAAACATATCGCTGGACTCCCTATCCATCCCAGAAAACAGCAGAGCAGCAGCCATGGTCTGAAGATAATGTTTCTAAAACTTCAGATAAAATGGATTCTGTACTTATGCCTCTTACTGATTTGTCAGCGAAAGGAAAAACTTGTGAAGCCAATGTTAGCCTTTCCAAACTTAAAAAACAGGAAGCATCTTCCCCTTCTAATGGAACCTCAGATCACCTTGATTCCATCAAGGTGATGAAAAACTGTTCCAGCGATGAAAAGCCTGACAAAGATGATAGCAAAAGTAATAAGATGCCATCACTGAAATCCCCTCTTCTGAATATCACTGGTGTAAAGTTATCCTTAACAAAGCAAGACACAAACAGTCTCTTAAAAAATGTCAGGCTTCTGTTATCCTCAACTAGTGGTGAAGAGCAGAATCATTTGAATGCAGTAAACTTGGAAACAAACGGTTTCTCCTCTTATTCATCAAAACTGCATGGTGCTTGTGTTGGTAACTTACAAGATAACAAAGATGTGCTTGGTAGCAATCTTGGAGAGCCTATTAATAACTTAAGTGAAACAGAACAAAGTCCCAAAGATGTTCAGTCCAACCATTCCTTGCAAAATGCTTCCTTATGTTCTTGCAAAGATACAAGTGACCAGAATAGGGAAGAAACTGGGAAAGCATTGCCAAGGAAGGAGTTCAGACTAGATTCATTAGAAGATGCGAATGGTGATGATTTAATGGGAAGTGAGAAGTCAGAAGCAAGAGTTGAAAAGTTGGGTTCTTCTGTTAGTTCTTGTTTACCATGTGACACTCCTGAAGGTAAAACTGCCACCTCTGAAAAAGAAGATAATGGAAAGCCATCTGCTTCAAGTATTGCTTCTGCTGAGCTAAAAAATTTTACATTTCAGATAGAATCCACAGTTTGTTCATCAAGTAGTCAGGACCATTTGCATGTGGATTTGAAAACCTCACAGGACAGGGAAGGGAATGAAGAATGTGTCAAGTCACATGACCAATTTGAAATGGAAGGTTTTGAAAGTCCTACAGATAATGACCTTCAAAAAGGAGGAAGCCAGTCAGTAGGCCCCCTTCTTCCAGATTTAAGCAAGCTTGGCCTGCCTGCTTCTCTGCAGAGAGACCTGACACGGCATATCAGTCTGAAGAGCAAAGCTGGGACACACCTCCCAGAGCCCAATCTCAATAACGCACGTCGCATTCGGAATGTGAGTGGCCATCGGAGAAGTGAGACAGAGAAGGAGTCAGGTCTTAAGCCCACGCTCAGGCAGATTCTTAGTGCTTCCCGGCGAAATGTAAACTGGGATCAGGTTATCCAGCAGGTAACCAAGAAGAAACAGGAACTTGGCAAAGGTTTACCAAGGTTGGTAGCTTTCAGTTCTAACCATGTCTCTCAGGGCATGTTGAGGGGGGAGGGTTGTTTTTCTCTGGATCTGAGTTAAACTCCAAAATCTGAAACTAAGACTTCATAATGAAGCATGCTATGCTGTGATCTTTTGTAAAGATTTTGCAAATAATGCAGATTTTTTGCCAATAATACAGAGTTTTTATTATTGATTGATGTTATGAATGAATGTCTATCCGTAGATAAGTAGTAGTACTCTGCTGAGAAAAGAGTGATCAGTTCATAATGGTTGGTGTAATATCTGAATGTGGATAGTAACAGTGTACTTGTTTTTCAAGTTCTAGTAATAGAAGAATGTAAAAATGCAATCAGGATGGGAACAATGCCGTGACAGTTTCCCATTTCCTCTTTTATTCAGGACTACATTAAATGCTTGCGTTGCTGCAGGCAGTGTCAATGCTCCCTCTTCATTTGTTAATCTTTTCTTCTGATGCGCAGTTTGCTTTTGTATTTAGGGAAGCAATTATGTAATACTGCATTTTTGAAACTTTCTTTAAACTTGAAGGATTTGAAGTGTCTTGAACAGATGTCGCATTTGGTTATTCCAAACTTGGTTTGGAATAATTATAGTAACAGGATTTCTGACTTGAAAATCATGCTGTGAGTTCTTAGCCACTATATCTGGTTATGTGATACACAAAAGATACTCCATTGGCAGATGAGGCAGAAAGCACAGAATACCAGTGTAATGACTTGCCAGATCTCTTAAAGCAGTAATGTACATTTGGGGAAGGGGGAAGCTTTTTTCTATGTGTTGCTGGCTTGTAACATGTTTCTTTATTTTTCTTTTTATCTTTTTAAAGGTTTGGCATAGAAATGGTGCCTCTTGTTCAAAATGAGCAAGAGGGTCTAGTACTCAGTGAAGAATCTGATCTGTCTACTCTAGAAGGATTTCAGTGGGAAGGTATTTCCTTAGCAGTCTCTGGCTCAGCCAGAAAACGTAGCTTTTCTGAAAGTAGTGTCATAGCAGACAGAAATCCTTCTGCTTATAGCTTTTTCAGTGAACAAGCTAAAATTAAAGAAAGTGGGCAAAGGCAAGTAATTGCAGCTGGCCACTCACATCACATAACATCTGGATATGAGGCAAGCACTGACATTGAGGCTGGTCAGAAACAGGAAACACCATCTCCTGCTTTGCCACCTTTTATGTCTGAAAGAACTGAGACTGGTGGAAGAAATCACAGCCTACAGGCCACCTCTGAGATCACAGACCTCACAAAACAGGACCAGGAGAGCCCAGAGAAGAGAACACCTCTTCTTGAAAAACAAAATGTACTTGAGATCTCAGAAGAAAATCATCCAGCTTCAAATAGTGCTTTGCTTCTTGCAGTGTCAAATAACATAGATGCAGCTACAGACAGTAGCTGCACATCGGGTACTGAGCAGAATGATAGCCAAGGAATTGGAAAGAAGCGAAGAGCAACTGGAGTAAGTGTGCAATTCTCTTCAGCGCTGGTGTGTCGAAAAGGTGTTTTCCTTTTCACTGGTCATTCAGTTTTGAAATTATCTTTGCATGAAGGACTTTTGATTTGATTGTCTTGTACATTGATAACATCAAATGAATTTACTTGTTTAACTTAATTTTTTTTAAGAATCTTTTCTACTTCTGCTTTTGTAGTGCAGAACTTTAGATTTTTTTTTCAAATTAGTAGGAATAACAAATGCTCTTGATTTGGTACCTGGCATACTATGTTGGTGAACAAGAGCTGTTAAAATATTTCTGTGGAAGTACTTCGTTTTGTGGCAAGAATCTCAATGTTTCACAATTTAAATGGAAGCTCGCCTGTAGGAGAAATTTATTTGTCTTAGATGTTTGTCGTTTTAGGGTTAAGTAAGGAAATGGAAACTTTTTTACAAAATTATATACTTAAAATTATGTCCTTAAATCTGAATTTGTTTCACAGTCCTGTATTGGACTTACCCAAAGGTTTAAAAAAATGTTTTTCATCAATTTCTCAACATGGTTTTGCAGAAAGCAGTAATTCCTCACTGTTTAATCCTCTGCACCTTCAACTAAAACTGTAGAAGCAGAAACTCTGACTCAAGTGTGGTCTTAAACATCTGAGTGAGAAGAAAGCTGTCAACTTATATAGTAGTTTTTTCTAGTTAAAATGAAAACTTGGCACTCACTTTGTTGTCCTCTCTCTTTTAAGAGCAGAGCAATGGATGAGTTATATGCGCAAGATAAATTGTGTGTTCTTCTTTGTGAGTGCAAGTAATGGTTTAGAAGACAGTGGATGCATGACTTCTTGATTTAGGCAAAATTGTTCTTAAAACTCATTAATAGATTAACTTACTTGCAGGAGGGATCTTCTCCTGAAATCCCTAGTCTAGAAAGAAAGAATAAGAGAAGAAAAATCAAAGGTAAAAAAGGTAAGTGAATATCATATATGTGTGCATCAGGTGTAGAGGCTATAAACACCTAGTAGTATTTTGACTTGGCTAAAGTAGTAGTTCCTTAATGTTATTTTGGTGCTTCTTGGGCACTTTAATCAAATTCATAGGGTGGACTGCTCACAAGTCTGCAACACATTCTTCTCTGAAGACTTCTATCTTAATTTATCATTAAGTTATTTTTGAGAGAAGGGTATGTGCATCCTTTCTGCCCACAGTTCATATTCCTGATTGTACAGATGGGACCTTTGCTTTCCCCTGTGCAGGGAAGTGAGGGTTTTTTCCCCCTGGGGTGGAAGTTCTGAAGGCAAAAGCCCCAGTCGCTCCCTTCTAATTCATGATGCAGCTTTCCCTTTCTGATTCTGGGTGGTCTTACCAGAAAATTTGTACACAGCATGATTTGGTCTGTGTTCTGTTTTTGATATCTCTGGCAATAATTTTTTCCTTTTTTTACTCTTCCTTTCCTGTCTTTAGTGGAAATGAATGTGGAATGCCTCGTTCCTTCCTGCTCCTGAACAAAGCAAACTATTATTCTGGCATTAGACAAATCTTTCTCAGACATGCCTAAGACATCCACATCATCATGTATCAAAATGAACCATCCATGTTTTAGGCAGAATAATTGCTTTGGTAACTAAACCGTTGCTAGGAAACTTGGTGTCCAGAAGATGTCTTTCAAGAATTCCATCTATCTTTTTTTCATTTTTTTTATATTAAGTGTTGTTTATAATGCAGGGCAATAATATGAATCTTTTGTGGGAATGAATATGTCACTACTTGAAAAGGTGTGGGGTTTTATTAGTCTGTGTCTTCAATGACCAGTGTCTGTTATAGAGACTAGTAACATGTTCTACTTAGTAAAATCTCTCTTTTCCATTACTTTGCTTTACCATCATTGTTACTGTAGTAAATCTGCTTAAGGAAACTATATCCTGAATGCAACTAAGCATCAGTGCCCAAATGGATATTTAATTTGTTTGGAGAATCTCTGTAATGCCAGAAGTCTTCAGGATGGATAGGAAGATCTTTCACTGAGTACAGTGGTCAAGAGACTCTTTCTCAAGAGATTGCAAACACAAGTCTCACAGCCCAAAAGGATCTGAGTAGTAAACTATTTTTTATCATAGGGTTCTTTTTCTCTAGAACAGTTTTTCCTTGGCTTCTGGATTCACTGAGTAATTTAAATCTTGTTTATCTTAATTTTGCTTTTGCCCTTTTGATTACATTAATGCCAGGTGTGTATTTGTACTTCCTGTACACATGTACTTCAAGAAAAAATCCTTGTGGGAGAGAATTTGTTTAATTGAACTAAATCAGTGCTGGCAAAGCTGTGATGGAAATAATTACTAGAGTCGAGGCTCAGATTCCATAAAGAGGAATACTCGATTTTGCCCTTCTTCCATGTAGACGTGAATATTCCTGTAGATAAATGCTGTTTTTCAGCTTGTGTGATTATTGATTTATGTGATTTTTACATTCTGAGATGGTGTTATTTATTGTGATATCACATGCAATGTATCTTAATGCATTCTTCTGTACAATTAGACTTTACATTTTGTTCCTTTTTCAGAACGTTCTCAGGTAGACCAGTTGTTGGCTATTTCTCTGAGGGAAGAAGAGTTAAGCAAGTCCCTGCAGAGTGTGGACAGCAGCCTCTTGCAGGCGAGGGCTGCCCTGCAGGCTGCCTATGTTGAGGTTCAGCGGTTCCTTGTGTTAAAGCAACAGGTAACAGTGGGCTTTGGAAACTGTCTGAGCTAGAAGTTAGCAGCCTGAGAAACTGCCTGTTAAATCAGTGGAACTGATACGAGTCACAAATGTTTTGCAGATAACCATGGAAATGAGTGCACTGAGAAGTCAGAGAATCCAGATCTTGCAGGGACTACAAGGTACAGGATGCCATAAAACTACAACAGTGGAATGCTTACTCTCATATTCTTTTAACTCAGAATCTTTTGAAAACTGTATTTAACTTTATACTGCCCATTTAAGCTGCAATAAAGTTGTAGACTTTCAAAATGAGTCCTTTGTTGTTAAGTGTGAACTGTCAGTTTTGATAGTTCCCTTTAGTGGCTTTTTTTCAATTTTTTCTCTTCCTTGACTGTGCATCTACAAGAAATGAGCTCTTCGCACCACTAAAATTTATTTTAAAATTTAAAAAATGTTCTTTTTTTATTAATTTTTTTTTTAAAAATTTATCTTTTTTTTGCCATTAGAAACATATGAGCCTTCTGAACTCTCAGAGCAACTTTCCTGCAGTGTCGTAACTGAGAGGAGAAACAGCAAATCCCAGACGGCAGCTGACTCAATTCCTGCAGGCTCACTGTTGCCCCTTTTGGACACTTTGTCTTTTTCTGTACCTCCACTAGGAGCTTCTCTTCCTGTAAACATGCCATCACCATTCCAGTCTTCTGGCACTCTACCTTCTGATGCTCCTGACTCCTCAGTACAAGTCAAACGAGAACCTGTGTCTCCAAAAGGCACGGAAGAAAATGTGAATTCTGTACTCCAGAGTGCCTCACAATCAGAAGAGGTGGAAGAGAATGATGGTATTTGTAATTTTGCTTTGTTTTTAGATAAGTAGCTTTAAGAAAATAAGGAAATTTATTTTTTCCCTGAAAGAATGTAAATTGTGTCTCATCCTGCAGTATGTCAGGCAGGGGTGAACTCTCACTAACATGTGTAGGACTTTCTAGTTTTGCTTTAAAAACAGAACAAACGTGACTTTGAAGAATTAGAATAATTTAGAATAAATAGTTAACTCTTAGAATAATTTAGTTAACTGAAAAAACCCAAAACCAACACAACCCAACATACCTTAAAATTTCCTCTATAATTTTTGTCTTCTACTTGGCATCATTTAATGAGCACTGGTAGCTAAAAATCTGCCTACAAAGGAAAAATATGTGCCTGGAAATATTTTTTTAAAAATTATGACCTACCACATTGAGATTATTCCGTGTTCTTCTTGGTCTCTGCTGGATAAGCACAAAGAGTTTAATTTGTAATATTGAATGTAACAATCCATCTTGTCCTATTTAGATGTTAGGCGCTGTTCGCTCAGGTGAGGGGCTTGGGAGGGCTAGCAGTGAAGATAGGGGTTTACTTTTGTCTGGAGGAGAAACCGCTGGATTAATTGAACTACTGATGGGAGGGCTCCTGCCTCAACAAAGTGAGATCTTAGTGACTACAGCTGAAATAGCCAACTCTTTATTGTGGACAGTTTAAACCCCATGAAAGTTGTGTGTTGTAGTCTGTGGTCAAAGTTTTAAATGCCATTGGTAGTTTCCATTGCAACTTGCTACTGTGACTGAAGATAAAAACTGAGGATTAAAAGCTCAATCATTCCTAAGAGGCTGTGAAGACAAGCAGGGTGACTCTAATGACAGTTGTTGGTCTGCCAGAACACTGTCACTTACCCAACCTTTAACTTACATAATTTGAGAAAAAGATTTGTAAGCTTGATCCTTGCTAAACATAGCCAACACAATCTTTTCAGCACCGTCTGAAAATACTATTGGAAAAAGCCACATTCTACTTTTCTAAGCATATTTTTTTCTCATCACAAGATGAATGTTGTCTGAATTGAAGTTTAGACTTCTTTATTTACAAGAATTTGATATTTTTTACATTTTTCCAGTTTGCTTCTGATGTAGAATTATGTATAAGTAGTATTCTTTGTGCTTTTTTTTTAGTCACCACTGCATGTCCTCTGTTCCACTCTTTTACAATGCCTTAATGTAGTATTTTGAATTTTGGCTCATCTGTTTTTGGAAGATTTGACAAAGAAGGTGAAGCTCTGGGGGTATTCACTAATGTAAACTTGGGGCAGAGGGAGAATCAGCTATTGTGTTTGTTTGCACTGGTAAGCCTCAGCTTTTAGAGAGCCACTACCTTTCCTTCACTTTCCTGTTTTTATTGGCATATGCCATATGCTTAAACATCAGTGACATTTTTATGCTTAAACATCAGTGACATTTTTATGCTTAAACATCAGTGACATTTTTATGCTTAAACATCAGTGACATTTTTATGCTTAAACATCAGTGACATTTTTATGCTTAAACATCAGTGAAATTTTTATCAATGTCATTTTTATTTTCGAACTCAATTTTCCAACTCTAAAGAAAGATGTAGTGATCACTAGCTGCAGTGGCATGAATTGTGTTGCTTGCAGAATCTTGAGACCTCACAACAGAGAAGCTGAAGAGGTTTTTTTCCTTATGAAGCTGAATCTTCAGTGTATTTAGTTACATTTGTTACTTAAATAATTACTTCAGAAAGCTCATAATTAGAAAATAGCATATTTTTCTTTTTACTACAAACTTACTTTTGACATATTAAAACCAAGAGTTCTTTTTATGTTGATTTGTCAAAGGACCATAGTTTTGTTATTGATGAACTTCTATATGTGCTACATTTGAAATTAGTTTACCATCAGATGAATTTAGTAATTTGGGGAGAATAAGCATTTAACTTCAGGTAAAATTCTGTGATTTGAGGAAGAGGAATTCTCCCTGGGCCAGTGCTTACTTTTGGGGGTTTAACATTTAGTTTGTCAGCTTCCCTAGGAGGTTAGCTCATCCTTGCTTTGAGGGAGCTGATTGCATTTGGTTTCCCCTAAATGCCAGCAGTGGGTCCCATCTGTGGCACTGAGTGATTCTGTTTCCTTACACTGTTGTGGTGGTTTCCTGCTTCTTTTTCTAACACCCACAGTACTCCAGCTGCTGAGAATTAATAACTTTTGGGTTTAGAAATTTCATTTTAAGTTGCTGGTTATTCTCCTATTACACAGTGACCAAGTTACTTCCTTCCCATTTTCAGTGGGAAATGAGTGACACATGATTTTAGGGGCATATTCAGAATTTAAGGTTTTGTGTGCCTTTTCCCCAGTAAAGTTCAACACAGTAACTCGTTCAAACTTCATCTAAGCATTCATTTCTTTCGTATAGAGGGTTTTCTGTCAGGTTTTGCAGTTTTGCATGACAGTTGCATGTCCAGGGAAAACATTTTTCAATTGATTTACTTTAAACTCAACATATCCTATGCTGCCAGCAAGTTCTAGTTTTATCTTGGAATTCTCCATCTGAGGGATGTGTGGGTGAGATGTTCCCATTTTAGCTGTTTCTAGCTGGATGTGGAATTCCAAAGCATAAAATTTGTCCTGCGATGTGTAATGTGCTTTTGGCCAAGCATTACTGTAGGTTTAATTTGCTGGCTTCGGAGAGAGTGAAAGAAGGAAGTGTTTCAAATACTGCCAACTTCCCGTTTGCATTGCGTGATCGCAGCCCAGAAATGTAGTGAACTTGAAACATCCTGTTCTGGATTGTAGTTATTGCAAGTACAACTGGGGAATTTTAGGGTGTGGGAGACAGCTGTGAGATGGTGCCCTTAGTCTCTCTCCGCTGAGAGGCTGGATCATTCTGTTCGTATGAATTCAATCGAAATTAAATGACAGGGAGAGTGTGTTTACCCCATTGCATAGTCCACCACGCATGAACTAACTAAACTAACTAACTAAAGCCTACACAGAATTCTGTGTGATTCTGTACCCTCATGGCTTACACTGCTGCTATTCCCACGATAAAGGTACAGTGCTGCAGAGTGGGTTGTGCATGACTATCTATCTTGAATTAGGTCCAAGTATATATAATAGCTGTAATAATTTAGATGGGTTAAGCATAAGGTTTTCAAACTGTGTCACTGAACAGCTGAGTCGTACTTGGCATGCACTGATTGATATCATTCCTACAGCAGTCGTGACAGCTGGTAAGGGAGCACACAGAGAGGGGTGGTAGCATCTTAAGTCAATAGTGTAGGATTCACCAAAGATTGTCAGAACTTTAAAACCATATAGCTAGCCAGCAGGTTAAATGATGTGCCCCATTCCTTTATATCTGTGTACATGGATAAACATTTTATTCCCCAGTTATGTTTTTTAAAGGCTGGATAGCTGACTGAAATAGTAGATCTGCATGCGCATATAGTTTTCTGTGTGTAGGAATATGTGCTTTACGTGCACAATTAAGTGTAAAGAAAAAATGCAGTGAGAGACACTTCACATAGTTATTGCTGTACAGAGTGAATTTTAACACTAGTCTGTTTTCTTTAGAAGACACCAACCAGAAAACATCAGTGTATCCAGTTATCACTGCAACCATATCCATATCAGAGCTGGCAGCTTGTTTCCAACGCACTAATCAAGATGTCCAGAAGCCTGTTGTGGACAAGGGACAGTCTGGACTTCCTGAGAGCCCTTCTCCTCATTCAATGTCTGTTTTCAGCAAGAGAGAAGCAAACAATACAGTTGCTGAAAAATTTTCACTGGATCAGTGTAGCACTTCTCTTTCAAAGCATTCAGGCCTTTTAGAAATGCCAATGGATAAAACCCCCAAATTGTCAGCAGAGCTGTCCGAGCAACACTTGGCAACCACTGGAGTCCCAGCAGAGAAAGGGAATAGAAGGAGGAGAAGGTTAAGGAAGAAGAAAACTCTGAGGGCAGCCCATGTGCCAGACAACAGCGATACAGAGCAGGACATGGTTGACTCTAAGCCAATCCGGAAAATCAGGGGTGGAAAGGTTCCTAAAGGAGAAAAAGTTACTACATCTACTCCTCTAAGAGAGGAGGGTGGAGTTACTGCTCAAGCAGCAAGAAACAAAGATGGGGATGACAGTGATGCTTCTCTGGAATTAGTGGAAGTTGCAGCACCTCTGTGTGAGGTTGTTGATGTTGATTCATCAGAGTCAGGAGATGAGAAGCCAGACAGTCCATCAAAGAGGGATTCACACAGCTCTGTGGATCAAGCAGTCCTAGAGGCATCTTGCTCTGGTTATGATGAAGTGAGCTCCACCAGCGAGATTGGCACAAATTACAGGAATGATGGGAAAAGAAGGTGAGATTATTGTAGACCTTGCAAAAGTAATATTACTTATATTACATAATGTTCATAAGAGGTCTTTCTTTTTTTTTTTTTTTTGTCCATTCAGAAAGTTTTACATCAATGACTTCAGGAATGAAGTAAAAAGGAAAATAAAATAGTTTTTTGTTGACTTTTTTGGTCAACAAATGAATGTTGTTACCTACTAATGTCTCTTAATACAAGAACGGGGCTACCTAGTTTGGTTTTGAGCTTATCTGTCACAGCATATTTTCTATTAAGTGTAGAGTCTTGTGTTTTGGACTATTACTTATTCCAGTATTTTGTCTGAAAATGAATATGCAAAGTCCAGTCTCACTACTGTATATTTTTGTGTTACAGTGTGGCTGAGACACAGACTTCTATATCATCACTAAGAGGATCAAAGAACTCCTCAGGTATATCTTTTAAGCGTTCCTTCTGATGCTTTGTATGTAGTATCTTGCAGGACTTTGAGTTAAGTCTTGATCAAACTGCTTCCATGGGGGAATTGTGCCCAGAAGATAAAAGCTTGCAGTCAAAACTGGCAGTGACATGTACTCACATTTTACACTGAGTGCTTTGTGTCTTGACTCCTCCACATCCTCCTGCCCCTCCCACATGAACACTACTGCTCCACAGTCTCTGTAGAGCTGTAGGACAAGCAATAATACTACCTGTTTTTAAATTTTAAAGATATTTCTGGTCTTAGTGTCATATGAAGGTCTTCTTAGCATTTTATATTGCCTTCTGTCACATTCACAGTCCAGCTGGGACTCACAAATTTGACTTAAAGGTGCTGAGCTCATGAAATAGCTCTGGTGGTTGGCAGTATACAAACCACAGCAGTGTGTTTTCTTGACTGTGTTCCCATAATCAACAGTACACATCTCTGTCCTACAGAAGTGTCTTCAGAGCCAGGTGAGGATGAAGAACCTACAGAGGGAGCCTTTGAGGGACACTTGGCAGCAGTGAATGCTATTCAGATTTTTGGGAACTTGTTGTATACCTGCTCAGCAGACAAAACAGTTTGTGCCTACAATCTTGTTGTAAGTAAGGTTGTGGGAAAACCTCTCTTCTCCACCTCCCCAGCCCCTTCTCCCTAGGAGAGGTACAAGGGGAGATAGATTGCCCCATGTATACTGATATTTTTTAGCTATCCTGCCCTGTTCTGTTAGGTGCACATCCTGAGAGGTATTATGGGCCTTTATGCTGACAGACTCTATGCTTTCCTTTTTAGAGCAGGAAGTGTGTGGCCATCTTTGAAGGACATACTTCAAAAGTGAACTGCCTTCTGGTCACTCAGACAAATGGGAAAAATGCTGCACTCTACACTGGCTCTAGTGACCACACTATCAACTGTTACGATATCAAGGTACTCAAACGCTGTGTTGATTTACTTATGCTGCATTTTTATTCGAGTGTTTCTTTACAAATATAAATTAAAAAAGCCTTCAAAACCATATGAGCTGGTTATGAGCACCACTTCATATCTCATTAAAGTAGAGCAGGTTAAAAAAATCCCACAAACCAAACAGCAAACCATTAACTGATTTACTAAAGATCCTTCCTAATCTTCTGACTAGCTTGTCAGTAGAGTTTTTGCCATAACAGCATGTCATGGTCCCAAATGTTGGGAACAGCAAAGTGCAGGGTAGTTGTTTGGCCACGAATCTCACTTGTCTTCCTGTATTTCTAATTTCATTGCTTGTGGAAGGCGCTGCTCTCTGCTCTGTCTGCAGAGCAGCCATAAAGAGAATAGGTATCTTGTTATCCTGAGGGCAGGTGAAAGAGCAGCTTGAGATTTCCTGAAGCTGGGTGTTTTGCAGATAGATGATAAGAAGGCTTGCCCAACCTGTGACTTGAAGGACTAGAAAGCAAATATCTGCTTCAGGGAGCAAACTGCAAGAGGTTTTAAACCCTTAAGTTCTGTGGGGAGCTTAATGGGGAGTCCTCAGCTTCAACTGTGTAACAGGTAGTTTTCACATAAGTGTATATATATATATATATAGTTGTCTAAATTTCTATATGCATTAGAGGTTATGACTAGAATAAAATGTTTGGGGTTATAACTGGTTGCTGAAGTACAGTCAAGCCTTAGAGATGGTCCTGATTAAAATGAGGATCAAACTGCCATGTGACACCAAACTGTCAGATGTTTTTCTCCAGTTCTGTTGGTTTAAAAAGTGAAAATCATCATTCATTTCAGGCTTTTTTTCTTGAATTGTTTTCAGTCAATGAAAATCTCTAAGTACTTCTTTCCATTGCCAGACCAGAGAGTGCATGGAACAGTTTAAATTGGAAGATCGAGTGCTCTGTTTACACAGTCGATGGCGGATCCTTTATGCAGGTCTTGCAAATGGCACTGTGGTTACTTTCAACATAAAGGTTAGTTTGTTTAAATATTGGCACCTGAAAGCCTTTTGTGGTGCAGTTTCTTTCCACTTTTTGTTTCTTTCCCTTCTTTATCTACAGTAGTAAGTGTATTTGTAATGAAAGCATTTTGTTATAAACGGTCACTCTTGGCCTCTTTTGGTTGTGTATTTTGTCCATGCATGAAGGTGTCCCATCTCCCTGTCTTTTTGGTTACGTTTCTTATAGGTACTGTAATTTTGTTATGTTTTTCCTTAAGGTTCCTCCTGGTCTATGTAACATAAGGAGTTATTTCCTTGATTTGGAAACTTAGTTCTCAAGACGCAACTCTTACAACTGCTGAAATTGTGTGTTATTAAACTGAAAACAGGTGCTGTAACAAGCACAACACAAAAAGGGCTCAATGGTCCAGTCAGTGTCATAGCAAAATTTTAGTTCTTGAATACCATTTCTTTCTTCTCCCTCCAGAATAATAAACAGGTTGATACTTTTGAATGCCATGGCCCAAGAGCAGTGAGCTGTTTAGCCACGGCTCAGGAAGGAGCACGCAGGTTGTTAGTAGTGGGCTCCTATGACTGCACTATCAGTGTGCGAGATGCGCGGAACGGGCTGCTTCTCAGAACCCTGGAAGGTCACAGCAAGACTATTCTCTGCATGAAGGCAAGTGTCTCTGAAAATACATTTTAGACAAAGAATGCTGAAAATGATGAGCAGATTGTGATAGGAAATAGAGAATTTCTCTGTTTTAAATTATAAAAACTGAGCCATTTGGTGGGGAAGTTGTCTCTGTTTGGCTACCGTATCTCTTGTCCCCAGCTGCCGCATCTCTGTCTGTTTTCTGGACACTTCAGGAATAGTGATTCCATTACCTCCTTGGGCAGCCTGTTCCTATGCCTTATCATCCTTTCAGTGAAGAAATTTTTCCTAATATCCATTCTAAATGTCCCCTGGTACAACCTGAGGCTGTGTGCTCTTGTCCTGTCACTTCTCACATGAAAGAAGGGGCCTACCCCCACCTGGCTACAATCTCTAGCTGTAGAGAGTGATAAGGTCTACCCTGAGCCTCCTTTTCTCCAGGCTAAACACCCCCAGCTGCTCATAAGACCTGTGCTTTAAATCCTTCACCATCTTTGGACACACTTCAGCAACTCAATGTCCATCCAAAACTGAGTTCAGGATTTGAGGTGTGGCCTCACCAGTGCCAGGTACAGGGAAGCAATCATTGCCTTGTACCTGCTGGCCACACTATGGCTGGTACAGGCCAGGATGTCATTGACCTTCTTGCCCACCTGGGCGCACCCTGGCTCATGTTCAGCTGGCTGTGGACTAGCACCCCCATGTTCTTTTCTGCAACAGCTTTCCAGCCACCCATCCCCAAGCCTGTAGTGCTGCATGGGCTTGTTGTGACTCAAATGTAAGACCTATGTAAGAAGCATGTCTATTTCATGTTGTTAGAAGATTGGGAGACTATTTAAATGTCAGTTTGCCAACAGAAGTAAAGCTGGGAAAAAGATGAAGCTAGTCTTCACATACCCTGATAGTACAAATCTCAGAGGAAACTAGAAAAAATGTAACTCTAGGAAAAAAGTATTCTTTTTTGATAGAAGAATCACTAACACTTACTCACAAGTTTCTGGCTCCTGAAGTTATGAACTGGAACATGTTCTTGTCTGACAGCTTTGCTGTGACCACTGTAATGTAACAGATAGGGGGGACTTCCATAAATTGTCACTTCAAATGATATAGTGTGGTGGTACAGACTTTTTTTGCCCGGTGGACTAACCTAGTCCTTCTTCAATGACATCATACTGTGGTCCCTTCTTGATTCATGTGGATCTGTTGAGCCGTCTTTCTAGATTATAACTGGTTAGAAGCATTGTTTTTCTTATGTGAGCAGAATATAAGTGTACAGCATATCCAAAATTTCCAGGAAACATTGGGCTTTACTGTGCATGTGCAGAACAGCATTCTGCATTTAGTTTACTCGGGCCCTGATTTGCTGCTGAGCTGTCCCTAAGAATAATCCATAGGCAGGATGAGTTAGCCTGGTGAGCTAGAAGTTAACAGCTTCTTATATCAGTTGTTGAAGTGTCAAAAATCATTGTAATATATTTTCTAGGTCTTACGTGAAGAACTCTGTGCATCCTTTTTCCTTCATACTCTTAATTGATTTTAAGTCTGTCAAATTTAGGAAATATTGCAGTACAACTTTAAACGGAACAGTGTCTTACTATTTTGCTTGCCTATTTCCATATCTGTTACAAAAAAATAAAACTTTCTTTTTTTTTTATAAGGTTGTGAATGATCTGGTATTCAGTGGCTCCAGCGATCAGTCTGTCCATGCCCACAACATTCATGTAAGTCTCATACAGAAAGATGGAATGACTTTTGCTATTAAGGCAGTGAATTCCTATGCTATAAAGTCAGTATTTCCAGAATGTTTCACTGACTGGTGGGGCAGATTCCTTCCAGAAAAAAAAGTCTCATGATTTTGTGAATATGACTGTGCACTGTAGGTAAAGCAGGATGCGTGAAGAGGCTACATAAATGTGCTGACTGTTGCCACATGATAGGCAATGCCTTTCCAGCTGCGGCTCTTGCTTTTGCAAAGATTACTACAAACATGTGGATAATATGGAAGGGGTTCAGAGAAAAGCCATATGAAATATTCTGGTGGGGAAGGAGTTTCTTTATTACAGGAAGAATTTGAGGAACACTGTGTTCCAAGCTAGATGGTTCTAAAGTGGTTTTACTGTCATGAATGCTTTGTTTCTGGCCTGCCATTCTCTCCCTCTTTTACAACATTTTGCCTCAAGTCCTAGCAGAAGCATTCATGTAGCTATGCAATAAGTTAGATTAAGAAACTTCTCAGAGGGAAATTTTAATTAACAAAAAAATTTTGAATACATTTCTGTATATTTAGCTAACAACTCCACCTCCTTCAGCTGCTTCTCATTACACTTGTGTTCCAAACCCTTCACCAGCTTCACTGCTGTTCTTTGAATTCACTCCAGCACTTTAATGTCCTTCTTGAGCTGAGGGGCCCAGGACTGGACACAGCACTCAAGGTGTGGCCTCACCAGTGCCAAGTATGGGGAAAGAATCACTTCCTTCATCCTGCTGGCCCAACTATTCCTGGTACAGGCTAAGTTGCTATTGGCCTTCTTGGCCACCTGGGCACACTGGTAGCTCATGTTCAGAGGTAGAAAAAGAGAAGAGAGAACTTCATATAGATCCATGCATTTCTATTGTAGTGGAGTAGCTCTGTATTAGGATGGGCACACAAAAGGATAAGTAGTATTTGATTATAATCTGTAAGTGCCTTCACAGGAAATGGAAGTCTAATAAAGGGTGCTTCCATTTTGAAGTAGTGAGCATTGAAGCAAGCTACCCTATCTAGGTTAGGTAAAGCTCTTTTGTTTTGTTTTTTAAGAAAAACCAAACCAAACACCTATTTACTTTTTTCTTGATGCAGACTGGAGAGCTGGTACGGATCTATAAAGGCCATAACCATGCAGTAACGGTTGTGAACATTCTTGGGAAAGTGATGGTGACAGCATGTTTGGATAAATTTGTTCGTGTTTATGAACTACAGGTGAGAAAATAGGTGGTTACTAATGACATTTATCTCATATGTGTTAATTAATTATTTTGAAGTCAAGTAGAAGTCATCTTTGTGCTTTCTGGTCTCTGGCCCATCTTTCTCTTTCCTGTCATTCCGTGTATACATAGTTGTCTCACCAGTCAAAATACATGGGTTTGAAAGAATATAACCTAAACCATTTTTTAAGAACCTGGGTTATTCTAAGACAGTGACAGCTCAGAAAAGTGGGGAAATGTTCGTTTTGTGTGCTGAGAGACCAAGTGCTTAGTTGGACAAAAAGACTCCCAGAAACAATGCAAGCAAAAGTGAGCTTTCAAGGTGTCTATAAAGTTTGTAATACACCGTAGCAGTTTAGTTGCTACCAAGGAAACTGCTCTTTTACATGTCTGTGAAAAATGGCTGTTAGAAAATGTCATTCTATTAAATGTCTATTTCTGTTTCTTTCAAGTCACACGACCGCTTGCAAGTCTATGGAGGCCACACAGATATGATCATGTGTATGACCATCCATAAGAGCATGGTAATTACCTTGTTTTCACTGGTCTTAAAGAGAGGGTTGTAATTGCCACAGGTGCATACAAGACAGTTCAGTTTTTTCAAATAAAGAAATCAACCTGCTGTTTGGCTACATTTCCAAGTTGTTCTTGTCAGAAAATCAAGTTGCTATAACAGCTTTATATTTACATAACATTATTGTCTGGGGAAAAATCACTGTTTAGCTTACTGTAGTCTTAAAACAATAGTACTTTTTGCAGTGATGATTACAGTGAAGAGTCTGGACATAGTAAAATACTTCTGCTTTTTCAAGTGTCAATCCTGTTTGACTTTTACTCAAGAGAATCACTCAGGTAGTAGAGAAAAACTTAACCCATAGTCAAACCTCTAGTAACCTTTGATAGAACATAAACAAAGGTGTGCAATTGATTCAGATTTCTTCATGCATCTGCCTTGCAAGATAAGATTCAGAAGCACTTCTAGATAAATATTTCTTAAAATAGTCTTTAAAAGCACTTATTTGTCTGCATGTCTAGGGATTTGTTTGCAAAGTTTCTTTGAGATTGTAAAATAAAAGGTACAGTAGTGATCTGTAATAACAGAAGAGTTAAGTCCAAAAGAACAGATTTCCTACTAATTGGAATACATACTGCCCAAGCATCACACCTCCTGTGAGTCCAACCTGAAGCTTGGACTGTGCCCTAGCAGTGTTCAGTTGTGGGCATTCTCAAATCAAAGAAGGATTCAGGTGAGAAGTTAAGGGATGAGTGAATGCATCTGCATCAGTCTTTCTGAAATTCTGATGTTCTTCCTCACACTTTGTCTCCATCCTTTTTTGATACACGTATAACTGGTTAAGTCCTGGAAATATATTTAACTTGGCATTTACACCTACATATTTTTTAACTTTAGTGGATAGTACCATAATTTAAATTTTTTTTAACTGTTACACACATGACACTATCACCAGTAGAGGTTATGGAAGCACTTCTTACTCATTTGTAGGTTTTTGTCAGCTATGAATGCAAATCTTAAAACAATTTGGTTATACCGATTTTTTAAATTTAAAAGCCTTGCATGTTGATATTTCATTGTTTTTACTTACACCGAAGTTTTCTTCAAATTTTTTTTCTTTTTTTTTTTCCCCAGCTTGCTTATCTGTAAATGTTTCTTTTGCAGATCTACACTGGATGCTATGATGGTAGTGTCAGAGCTGTGAGGCTTAATCTGATGCAAAATTATCGATGCTGGGTAATGAGGAAAATGTTTTTAGCCTTCCTTTGTTACAGAATTTTCTGGGGGTGGTCTCTACTCACTTAATCTTGGGTAGCTTGACTTTAAATTTATTCTATTTTTTTTTTAATATGTATACACTTTTTAAATGTAGGTACCTACCACTAGTTTCATTTTTCGTTGTCTTTTCTGTGTGTGTATATATATGGTTTGGGGCAAGTTGCTAGTTTTAAATTATTGTTTTTTCTGGCAGTTTTTAGAGAGTGACTTATAACTGTTTAAAAAAAAAAAACTTCAGCTGCGTAGAAGATACGATTTACTCTGTTAAATAAGTTTAATTAAATTCCAAATGACTTTGTCACAGATAAGCTTAAATCTTGTAAAGCTTAATTCCTCTCTTCCTCCTACCATTCCTGAAGATGGTCTAGGCTTGGTTAAAGGCAGGAAGAACTTCTATAAAGCCGTAATTAAAGGAATAGAGACCACTGAAAATGGAAACAGAATAAGATAAAAAATTTACAGGAGTTGGCATGTGTGCTTACAGTCTTGGAAGAATATTTTTGAAATTGCAGGAAGAATTGAATTAGCAAAAATTGTATTTCCCTGGCTTATTCTGGTGTGTTGTTTTTTCTACCAGTGGCATGGATGTTCATTGATCTTTGGAGTTGTGGACCACCTGAAACAACACCTGCTAACTGACCACACCAATCCAAATTTTCAGACCCTGAAATGTCGTTGGAAGAACTGTGATGCTTTCTTTACTTCCAGGAAAGGTTCCAAGCAGGTAAGTGGTTGAAATGACATGGTTGTATTTGATAATATGAAGTACTTTATATCACCACGACTGTGGGACTTGATCCTATGTCTCCTAAAAAGGGTTAAATTTTTCTAGTCTTGGCAGGCTTAACTGCATGTGGTTACAGTCATCAAAGGCTAACAGGGTTCAATTCAGCCTGTGGCAGATGAAGAGTGCAGCTATGATAATTTGAGATATGGCCAATTTTAAAGAGTTTGATCTTAAAATATTGCATAGAAATGGTAGAATTCTTAAAATACTAAATAAATTCTACTCAAAATATTAGGAAGTTTTTGAAGGAAAAATGTCTTTATAAGATGAACAAACATCTGCCTTGGAAACAGGTTTTTATCCTTTCAATTTTTATCCAATGCTACCCCTTTCGTTGTTTATTTTTCACATGAGATTGTTAGCAGAACCAATCTTTGTGTAAGTAGTGCATAAACTTCTGGGTAAAAGTTAGCACAGAAGGGGTAAAAAATGAAGAAGGCATAAGAGTTGGATTAAGTGATGTGGAAAGGATTGGGGGATGCATGTAAGGAGGGCTGTTACCCATAGACTGATTGGTAAAATCTACATTTTAGTACTTGGCAGTATAAAGTGCCCTCCTTTGAATGCTTTCCAAAATACAGAAAGTAAGGAGGTTTCTTTGAGAATTAGCAAACAGTAGAATCCCTAATTTCTGTTTAAGTGCTGGCTTTGGATATGATGTGTTTATTTAATTTGCTCTGCTAATCAAAAAGGAAGCTGGTTTTTATTTGCTTTTAATGGTATGTGAAACACTATACATGTGATTTAATAGCTTGACAGTGACATTATTTATCTTTTCAGAAGCTTTAAGCCAAACAGATATATATTATCTGGAATGTCACTTTCATTGAGGCTTCAAGAATCTTTTGCAAAGCATTTTGTGGGTTTTTTGTGATGATCATAATGTTGGTTTTTTTAATTGACCTCTCTGCTTTTTTTCTAGGATGCTGTCGGGCACATTGAAAGACATGCTGAGGATGACAGCAGGATTGACTCATGAAGCTTTTCACCTCCCACATTGGGAAGTAATTTTGTATGTCAGAATTATTCCAAATAACATCAGTTTCTTACTCCAGTCTTTCCTCTTTCTTTTCCCACTTAGAATGCAAAAATTGAGTGGGGCTGAAAGGCATTGCTATGGAGACTGCAGGTTGTATTGCACTCTGTAGAAATAAGGCTGGTAATTAAGACTTAGCCCAAATTCTTGCAAGTTTTTAATTCATTGACAGACAAGAATATTCCTTCCTCTTGTCTGCCTTGTTTCTTTGTTGTTTGTTTTTTCCAAGTGGTTGTATCTGTTTTTTTAAGACGTGTGGTCCTTGGGAAGTCCAAAGGGGTGTTAAGAACTTAGATTACAATAGGTGCTGCTGTTTGCAGACTCAGCTTGAAGCTTGTTGTGTGTCTAAGATATGTCTCATTTTGTTGTTTCCAATTTTTTAGCTGATTTTAATAAAATTCTGCAAACCAGAATATCACAAATTCTAACAATGTAACCTAAATATCCAGTGTACGTTTTTACTTTCTTCATAAAACGAAAAGCTATTTTACGGAGACTGGAATAAATTAATTTTGTAATGTTAATTGTAACTTATTTTTTATTCCTTGTGTAAAAATTGCCATAACTGGCACAATATATACAGTGATAGATACCATACCTCCTGAGGTATTTTGTTTATGTTGAGGAAAGCAATTACTTCTTGAGAGAAGCCAGTAGCAGCAATACAGCCAGAACAGTGGCTCTACTCATATGCTTTGCAATCGTAGTCTTTTTCAATATAGGTCCTTGTGTGTGGGAAAGAAGTAAGTGGTGTCTGTTTTTCTTTTAGTTAAAGACCAGCATAACCACCACTGCTATCTTGATGAAACACCGTAACTGGATTGCTGATTTTATATGGATTCTTAGTGACTGAGCTTTGCAGTCCCATATCCTCATGGCATAGCAAACTAAGAGAAATGCAAAGGCACTGTGTACCTAAGTGCATCCACTTTGGTAGTGTTTTGTTTCTGTTGTGAACTGGCTTAGTTGGTTTGTGCTGTATCAAATACACAAAAACTCAACTGGAAAGAATGGAGCAGGAATTTAAAGTCTAAAGTTCTCAAGCAGAAGCTGAGGATATGAAATGCATATCACATATAAAAGTATTGTTTCTACTTTCTAATGCACAGAAAGTACCACAGAGAGGCCAGTGCAGAAGGGAAGACTGTCTCTACTTGTCAGGGCTCCCCTGCAGGTGTCCCTTGAGGCGGATCGCTTCACCTTGTGAAGTTCAGTGAAATGTACTTCTGGCACTTGCCATCCTCTCTCCCCTAATGACAGTAATTTAGCAAAGAACCCTCTTAACATTGAGACTAATCTAGCAAGGAGCTTTTGTGGAAAGCACAGACTCTTTCCCATGTGAATTTTTTCTCCTTCCTGTGTTTTATAAACAAAGATAAAGTTTGGTTGTTATTGAAATGGTCTCTGGAAACATAGGCGGTTCAAGCCTAGCCAATCGGCTTAGGGGGAGGTTTTGAACTGGCCCAACCCAGGTGATCTTTGAAAGTCTATATAAGTTGGAATTAATTAATAAAATTAGAACTTTGCCACATTCGGAAGCCTCACTCTTTCGCTCTGCTAGTGGTTCAACAGTGACAAGCTTTATGTTCACTTTTGCCTAACTTGCTGCTCAGGATAAAATAAGCAGAGGTTTTCCTAAGATGTGAGAGAAGGTGAAGACAGCGAGCTGAGCTGACTATACACGAATCCAGCGCTTTTCAAAAAAAAAATTGAGTTTTTACTGGGAATCTTTTACTATTTTTACTGGGAATCTTTTTCACGACCACGTTCAGACTTGTCAACTGTAGACCAAATAAGTTTTATAGCCTCACTCTTTGACTATAAAGAAGCCTTTTTAGGCCAAGAAAGTGAATGATTGAGGAAAGCCCATGGATGTTCCACTGTCATCAAATCAAGGAACTTTTGGGCCTTCTCTAAAGCACACTAGTTTTGTATTATCTTAGCAGACAAGCATAATTGCTCTGACACTGATGAATATTTTTTGTGAGACAGGAATAAAATATGAATGAGATGCATTAGCATCCTACTTCAAAGATACCGGAATCTCTGAGGTTCCAGTGCTTTTGTGGTGATTGGTTTTGTTTGTTTACTTTTTATTAAGCTGTTTGTGGATAAGAAAAAGCCCCAGTAGGTGGCTCACACCTCAGGCTGTTCCGAGGGTGTTCTTGTTTTGGTTTTTGGGGAATGTGTGTTTGTGGTTTTAGTGTTGGGTTTTTTTAATCTTTCTTTCTGTGGTCTGTGGATGAAGCAATTCAAAAGAGAATCAAGTTTGGGGAAGTCTTTAAGCAGTGTAGATGTTTTCTGATGGAGAATGTAATGCTCTAAAGTCTGAGAGCATTTGTTTGAGTTTTCTCATGACCTAAAAGCAGAAGACCGCGTAATACTTGAACCATTTCCAAAAGTGTTAATATTGAGGAGTTCTTCTGGAAGTTTATGGAACCACAATGGCAGAGCATGTAACTGTGGCATAAACAGTGTGGACGTCTTAGGCTGTCCTTCATGGACTGTGCTGCAAGTGGAGGTGTGGAGGTGTGTCCCGAGGACAAGCCTGTGGGGCAATAGTGGCTTGTTCTAATTCTGAAAAATGTGTGTGTGAGTAGATTTTGTTACCTCTCCCTTTTGATTCTTTACATTCTTTCAGCTGTTTTCAGGAACATATAAAGATCTTTCTCACTAGACATTGCAACACACATAGTTATTACACTTGATTTCCATTCCCATTTGCTTGTTGGGTTTGTCTCTTTTAGTTGCTGGAAGCAGTCTTCCTTTTTGTGTGGTCCATGATATTTCCTTACCTGTATTGAAAACAATCCTCCTGAAAAGCCTGCGCTTCTGAAGTCCAGCTTTAGCAGCGATGTCTTTTGCTACTTTGTAGGTAATTTCAGATATATTCTAAGAATCCTAAAATGGATAAGAAGTGGGGAAATAGCAGAGCTGCACAAGTGAAAAATTCTGCTTCATAAATTAGACAATTTAAAAAAATCCCCAGGGGTTCAGAGGAAAATGCTGTACTGCTTTGTCATGAGGATATTTTAAGAGGATTTGGTTTGAAGTTGTGCAGCTGTGGAAATCCCCAGGCTTCTCTGTAGTTCTATGGGGAGATTTCCTATTTGTTCAGCTGGAATTTGGTGCAGATTTCACAACTGGCCATTTACTTCACATGGAGGCAACTGCAGAAGAGAGATGCCAAGCTAATGTTTATTGATATTCATTAATGAGATCCTCTCTGGTCTTGCAATTTAGAGTTTTGACTTCTGATATACCTCTAGTTGAAGAATGTAATAGCTTTGTGAAGGTGGGCTACTTGTGACATTTAACACAGTAATATTTGCATGGAAAGCAGTACTGCACATCTGAAGCCAGTTTCAGGACTATTTATTTTTGTTTTCAGTTTGTTTTTTATGCAAGTAAAAAATTGTGGGTGGAAGAATGAGTAGAGTGAGGATTTGTTTTGTAGTTAACTGTGGATTTTTTATTAGTCAAATGTTAAAAGATGAATTCTGGACTTGCTATATGGCTGACTACATACAGCAGGCCTTTTAGGGGTCTTTTGGTATTGATCTATATTCGTTTCTCCTTTCTCCTTCAAATTATCGGGAAAAATAACAGCTATCTGGCAGTGCAAAATACTCCGGCCTAATGCTACTGCTTCTGTTCATGGAAAGGGATGGAGGGAAAACTGCTGGAGGGAAAACCCTTGGTACAAAGGTGCCCTAAATATCTCGGCTTCTGCTTACCTTATGTCACGTGTGAATTACAGACTTTAAACATACTATCAGCATGTAAGTTGACTTTTGCAAAATAGCAGGAGCTTGGCTGTGTGGTGTCTTTGAAGTGGTGCAGTTCTTAATGCACATTTTCAAACAGTACAGTCATGCTGGATCAAAGTAAGTAATAATGGAAAACTTCCAATAAATGGCAGGGGAAATGTTTTTGTTGGGAAAATATGTTTCCCTTAAGTTGAATTAAAATGCAGGTATAGGTGAATCTTGGTTTTCAGGCTTGTATGGTACTATTGTTCAAGCAGTCCAAGTTGTCCAGAGCTGCAGAATATGTGAGGAAGGATGAGGAAACGGTTTCAGCTACTGTTTGTAAAATAGTCCTCAAAGATCAAACTGTGTAGGTATATATTCTGTTATATGTGCCTGCCAGCTTCTCAGATTTCATTTTGCTGTAATGTTAAACAGTCCTTTTGAAGAATGGAAGTGGAATAAAACAACCTGATAGAATATTTAATAATTTCAGCTGTGTAGAACATGTGCACAGATTGGTCATGGTTTTCTTCTCTCACTTTGGTACAAAGCTGTGAGTGTAATAATGAAACTTTACATGGCAAAAGAAAAAATTTTTAAAAAATAAAGTTCTTTATATTGTTATGGTTTGTCTGCTTCTCCTTTGTTTTAAGTTGAATGATTCTTTCACAGTATTTGGTAGAACTTGACAGTTCAGACAGGCTACTTTGAAACTCCAGCACTGGCAGGAATGTTACAAGTGTGCAAGAATCTCAGTCATTTGGCTGGGAAACGAAACTGTCTACCCAATTGGTGTCTCCAAAATTATATACTGCCTGCCTTCCTTCATGGCCCATTGCAAGGGCAGTTCTCTAGAGCTGTTGGTAGTTCACTCACCAGAGCTGTAAGGACCAGTTTTAAATTGTCAATTAAAAATCCTAATTTTGATCTTTTGACTGAAAGCTTTTGTTTTTTCTCTGAACATCACAATTAAGAGCATCTCTGCCACACTGGCATGGATCATAATAGCTCAGTGGAGGTAAGGCATCATTGGAAGCCAAGGCTGCAAGTGTTCCAGTCATCTTTAAAATTATTTGGGTTTAAAAAAAAGTTCAGTTTGAAGGAGAATAACTTTTCTTTAGATAAACTATAGGATTTTCTTACTGTTTCAGAGTAAGTTACAGTGCAAGACAACACTAAGAACTTTATAGTCAAGACATTTTCTGCTTAGTGACCTTTCAGTTAAATGTACTACTCACTGGAATAACTTTGGATGCTGTGATTTGTTTTTAAAATTTTGCTTTACATTAGTGGATTGTTTTTCCACCACTTTTCAGCACTAGAAAACTAAGTAGAAGGTTCTCCTGACAAAGTCTGGTCTTTCTTGCATGTTTTGCTTTTCTTTTGTTTTTTATATTGTACTTGTGAAAACCTGTCGCCCTTTAAGCTGCTAGCAGGGGAATTTCTCAAGTGTTGGTTTTTTTTTTTCTTTTTTCAAATGCATTCAAAGAGTAAACTGGCAAATATTTGAGATACTAAGCTAATTTCTTGCCATAAACTCCAAAAGCTGCTGTATATTCAGGAGAACAATGGGAGAGTGCTCAATATGTCATCTTCATCTGTTCTTTCAGAATAAAACCAAAAAAGCCTAGGCCAAAGTCCAGTAGATTTTATTTTTGGTTCCATTAAACTAGTTGTACTTGCCCATTGTAATAATATTCCCAAAGTGGTCATGCTGACATAGTGTCAGACTCTGCAACAAGTCACCTCTTGCAATAAAGAAATGCACGGTGCTCTTGGGAAATAGGACCCTGGGGTGGGGGAAATACATGCATGTGTGTGTGTGTGTGTGTGTCTGTATGTATAGATACAGAGATTTGTATGTACAAGAGGTTTTCTGCCTCAAATGGGAAATAAGTTTCTCAATGGAGAAAGCAGTTAAAATGAAAAACATGTATAATGTCCAAATGTGTAATTAAATCCCATGGAGGTACTGAAAATGAGAGCCAGTTGCTCAGTTCTGGTACTTCTGAGGCATTAGATCAAGCTGTATTCTGGTATTGCAGTCTGTAATGCCCTACTCTCCCATTTCTACGTAGCCAAGATCCAACCTGCACAGCCAAATCTGTAACAGTGTCATTGGGTTGCATAATATTAATGTAATTAGCACAATCTCTAATGAAAGATTCAATAATATTTCGTTAGAGGAAATGTTTTCAGTAATATAACATTACAAGGAGATGAAAGGATAATACCAAGAGCAGAACAAAGAGTTAATGACTAATTACAAGTTGGCAGTAAACACCTCTGACTTTCACAGTTAGATACAGTCCCATTTTCACCTGACTTGAGGGAAGACCTTTCCAGCTGTCAGCACAAGCAGAATAATTATGTATTCGCCATGTCTTTACCATGCAGAGAAAGCTTAATTCAGTCATCAATAAATTAAACCTTGTTGCATTAAGTAAAAATGTCAGGATTATAAAAGTAGTTACAGAATATCTGTACTGTTCTGTCTCCAAAAGTATGGTTGTCTCTTTTTCCAAGGGCTTCTTCCCATATGCTGTTTATCTTGGAGAGTGAATGACATAATTAGGAAGTGCTCTCGTTTGCCCTTGAGATGAATGGTGCTAGTTCCTTGGAAGTCTTCAGTGTGTTCTTGATGAAGGTGGCTGCTGGCTCCAGTGTTATGCATACATCGTGAGCTGCAGCCACTGAAAGAAGAGGTAAAGGATGGAAGAGTTGTTGGCATCTTCCCACAAATTGTATGGAGACACCACCATCTCTAGCTGGAAGGCAGCTGCTTGCTGTCACTTAGCATGGTGTGACAGTAGGGCATTTTTTCTTGAGTCTCTTGCTCCTATTTCGCCTTCCCTTGCAAAAACTGAGGGTTTTTTTTAATGGTCTCCCTAAGAGAGGACATGCTTTTAAGTTGAAACTTTCTAATTCTTCTTAGTAAGATTTTTTTAAAGGTAAAGAACTATGCTAAGCCCCATTATCATTTAACACCGCATCACTGTGTTTGTTCTAAGTTGCTTCATAAAGAAACCTCAAAAGTTTTTGGACAGACTTTAAAGGTTATATGAAGGGTCCACAGCAGGGCCCTTCAGCACCAACTGGAGTCTTACAGAGCAGCTGTTGCTGGCAGATCATGGATGTTTTCTATGTAAAATTTGCAGCAAAATTTTTAGGAGATTTTGCAGCCTCTTACCAATTGGGCGACAATTTCAGATGAACTCTGTTCAGAGAGTTCTCCCTTGAAAACTTGTACAATGATTAATACAATAAAAATTTAGTATTGTGACATTGTGTTAGAAATACTGTCATAAAGCAGTTTACCTCCAGGACATTGAGCTTAATGATGCCATCTCCATCTTTGTCAAAGGCGTGGAATGCCCCTAAAGTAAGGAAACAATGGTGTAGATTAGGTTACTGTGTGAGTAAAGATGATTCGCAGACAGAAAATCAAATGGTGCTCCTGTTGTGAAATGCAAACTTGTATTTACTTCTGTGCTCAGCAAGTGTTTTTGCTGCATTTTTCCTCAGCTAATTCAAGGAGAAACGCGTGGTTTCTTTTGTGTTTGTATGAGACAGCTGGTCATATCTTAGATTCCCTACACACATATCTTTAATAATTAATGCTCTACACAGGCAGTAGAGCTGTGAACAAACTTTGCTGTGAGTATGACGGGGCTCTGAGCAATCTGCTCCAAGGCAAGGTGTCCCTGCCCATCTTTAAGGTTCTTTCCAACCCACGCCATTCGATGGACCCATGACTGCTGTAGGGGTCAGGAGGGCAGGTAGTGCTGTGCAGCTGAGGCAGCCACTCACGGAACATGGCGTCCAGGCGCACGAAGCAGCAGATGAAGCTGTCAAAGTCGATGTTCATGTTCTTGTCAGCATAGCGCATGGTGATGATGTCGTAGAGCTGGTTGTTCAGCCGAAACCCTGCAGAGAAGCAAACACAGCTGGGCCACGGGTGGGGAAAGCACTGCTCCAGGGGGCATTTGGCCTCAGGAGCTCCCCAGGTCCAGCCCGGGCTCAGGCTGGAAGGCCCTGGTGCAGCTGCTGAACAAAATGAAGTAAAGCTATAAGGAGCTTCACTGTGTCCGGCTGCTTTCCTGAAGCAGGGACAATGTTGTGAAATAATGATTTGAGAGGGCCCTTAGCAGGTAAGTTATCTCAGGCTGGAAGTGTGGATACCTGCAGCCCCAGAGCGCCTGAAGCTCAGCTGGGCCTGGTGAGAGCAAATTGGCTAAAACTGTGGGACAGAAGTGCACGAGGAAGTTTCTATAAAAACACAATTAAACAGTGATAAAAAAATAGACAAGGAGGCAACTCCTCGGCATGGTGGGACCAAACTGTGGCACTGAATGCTGCAGCCTGTGACTGTGCCTCAAAAGGGTCTGTCACAGTTTGGGTACAGCTGTTTGTTGGCTAAACCCAAGGTCATGCACAGCCTATGTGCTGTAAGACTCTGAAATGTTCTTAGTTCTAAAGTCAGGGCAGGAGGTATGTATTTTCTCTTTACATTGACAGCTTCCCTGGTGAGAACACAAACCTGGAAAACAAAAATTACCCATATTTCTACCACAGCAGGAGTCCAAATTCAGGTGTAGTTTTGTCTTTAGCAAAGAATCACAGAATCACTGAGGTTTTATAAAGTACAAGGTAGCCATTTGTTCCTGTTACTTGATGTGCCAAAATACTATTGAAGACAAAGTGTTACTGAAATCATCCTATCTAGGACTGTTTGTGGTCGTAATACTACAGATTCTCTGATCAAAGAGGTCATCTGGCTCCCTTAGAGACCTGGTAAAGACATTTGTGGAGACAGGCCTGCTTCCCAGGGGAAGAAGCACACTGGTGTGTCTGAGACAAGCAAGAAAAGTCCAAAGTCTCTCTTTATAGGATGAAAATCATTAACTGCAAGTTTTGCAAAAATACTTGTCATTGTGCAGGTAGAAGAGACTGAACTCACAGTGGTTCAGTGCTGAAGAAACATTAACACAACTCAAAAAATGTCAACCCAATTGCCTATGATGCAAACTTGGATATTCACCTGCTCCATCTCGGTATCAGTGGTTGTATATGTTGAAGGTTTTCCCCTGTTCTTTGTTTGTTACTTACACAACTATATGTAATCCACAGCTTAAATGAGAGCAAATATCTTCAGCACTCCCTGGTCTCCCTGAATAGCAGGACCCTGAGCAGGAGATCCTTTAGACAGCAGAGCATCACTCACTGCATTAAAGAGGAGCTGAAGAGGTCAATTTGGCTGGCAAGATATAAAAGCTTGCCATTTGGATATTTGAGAAGCTCTGTTGGGGGAAAAAGTATTTTACAATTTCTCTATGGTCTGTCTTTAAAAGGGAGCACTGTGTTCCTGATCTCACCCTGATAATTTGTTTCATTACATCAAAACAAAACAAGGTTTCTTCAGCTGCTGGGCACTGCACTGGGGAAAGTACCTGCATCATTGACTGCATTGCGCATCTCATAGCTGTTAATGGTTCCTGAATGATCTGTGTCGTAACGCTTGAAAATTTTCTGGAAAAAGAAAAAATACATGTACAATAGTTATAAAAACTTGTACTCTTGAATGCACCCACTGAGTGGATATGGGATGTGTGCCTCAGGCACTTGGAGGCTTTGCCATGTGCCTTATCTTGCCACTGTAGGGCACTCTGGGTTATTAGCACAGAGTTCCTCTCAGTCACAAAGTAAAATAATTTAGATCCAATCTCTGGGAAGCTAAAAAGCTCCCCCCTAGAGACTCTCCTTGTTTGACTTGAGTTTATGTTGTTAATCCTCCCTCTTGATTGCCCTAATTAAGCTATTTTCGAGGCCTGATTCTTGTTCCCATCATTCTCCTCCTCAATTTGCATGCCTCTGGGCTGTTCTCAGGGGGGAAGGCTGTACAGGAGAGATTCAGGCTGTTTGCTTAGGCTGTGAAGTAGGATGGAGAGAGACATTACTTTTCATTCTAGAAACTAATTCACAATTGTTTTCTAGCCTTTCTTTTTGCTGCGGTGTATGTTGAGAGTTCTGGTTTTCCTATAGAACATTTGCACTGCAGAAGCTGTGAAGAAAAATGGTGAAGATACCAGCAATACCTGCCAGCTTTTAATCTTGTCCCAGAGATGTTGAAATTCATCGAAGTTTATCTTCCCTGAGCCATCTGTCTGTGATGCAAGCATTCAGGTAAAAAACCACAATATTTTTAGGATAAAATTAATTAAGTCTGCAACTGCCAGTGAAGGGATGAATGTGAAAAGGTGTTGGGATCTCCTCAGCATCAAGAGGTGGCTGAGCTGTGCAGTAAAATATTTGTAAACACTGGTTATTGTGCAAAGGATATTGTTTCAGGAATGTGAAGTACTACTTGTTCTTTGTGTAGAAGCAAGCTTCTGGTACAGGACATGGCCTTGCTTCAGGAGCTATTCTAAAAGTGCATGAGTAGGATGTTTTGGTGGGCTCTTCTGAAATACCTCCAAACATAAAGCTCACTCAATGCCTTTTAAGAGAACTGAGCTTTACTCAGGAGTGAAGCTCTTTCTGCCTTGCTTAAAATGAATTGAGAACTAAGAAAACGTTGACTGAAGCTATTTTCACAAATGTATTTAGGCTCCAACCATTATGGCTCTAGGTTGGAGTTACACTTTTCTTCTGGTTATGTTTGGATGCGTTTATGCTCTTTCAAAATCGTAGAATGTCAAACTGGGAAACTGAGGGATGTTGTGGCAGAGGAAACGCCATGTGGCATCTTGTAGTATGTTTTATTGCACTTCTTCCAGACAAGTTCTGCATGCATTGCAAGCTGACCATGCAGTAGAACATGTAATACATAACAAACGTAAAGAGAAAAATCTAGTAAGTTTGTTGGTAAGAACTATATAGTTACGTTGAGTTTGTTTTAAAAATAATAATAATAAAATCATGCTTTAGTACATAAGCTGGCCAGTCTTTGATACCTAAGAAGTGTCATACTGACTGATTTATTCTGTATCTTTCTTTTTTGTGATATTATCCTCTGCCAAGTATGCTAATGTTGAGGTCATTGGAATTAAGATGTGCCAAACCAGGCACATTTGTGCTTTGCTGTCTGACTACCAACTACAATTTGCTGTTTTGTTTCCCTGGTTGCTGACTGTAGTGGTGAGAAATAGTGGACTCAAGTGGTTTCAAGCACTCCCTTTTCACCAGAAAAGGATACATCCATTAAAGCAATCATGCTGCGGCAGGACTCCAATTCAAACCCTTCTGACCGTAGGTCCTTATCTGAAATAAGTGACTCCAAGTGAATACAAATCATGCAAATCAGCAAGTGATTTTCCTCCCAGGTGTAACTCTAATCAAAGCAAAAGATTTGCTACTTCCTACTTCCTTCATCCAGTAAGAAGTGAGTGGTAGAGGAATATGAAAAGACTCTCAGTAATGTTATTGCCTGTGAATTACATATTACTTTTTTTGACTTGTTATATACAATAAAAACCTCTGGAAAACTCTAAACTACCTTCCATGTTACTAAGCAAGTCCAGGGTCTGTAGGTCAAGGTTTGCTAAACGGGGAGAAAGGTCTGCCTCTCCACTACAAATTTTATAAAGGGCATTTGCAGACTGTGAGAAATGCATTATTGTCCTGTGTGGTACTTCCAATGAACATTTGCTCATTTCTGAATTATCAGTACTAAAAACCTGTAGAGATCATCTCTGTGAGGAGTTCAGCTTGCCAAAGTCTCAGATGCAATGTCCATGGAAATGTAACTAGGAAACTTCTAGTTTGAAAACATCAGTAAGTTTTAGAGTGCAACTTGGGGTGAGGGATTATGGTCTCTCACAGACTGCTTTGTCCAGGGTTAGTAAAAACATGCTCAAACTCACGTTTTTTTACGACGTTATTGAGGACATTCCTAAGTTCTTCAGCATTGATCTCCATGTCCTGATGGAAATGTGATGGGAATAGCATAGGTTACAACATTCTTTATTAAACGTAATTTTATGCATGGATATGCTAAAAGTGTGAAGTCTTTGGTCACTTTTCAATAAGGCATATACATGTTTCAAACCAGAGGGCATTCTACTTCATGTAAACATTAGCCCAACTCTTTCTTGAGGCTGCAGTACAAGGTAGATCTGAAGTTACCATATAATGCTCATTAAACTCCAACTAGAAGAATGACTGGTAGTTTCAAGCCAGTATATAATTCAAACAGCAAAATCAGAAAATTCCCCTCTCCCATTTGCAGCCACTTGATTTATGCAGTTCTTTGATCTGTTTTTAACTTCCCTTATTAAGCATATCCCAGAGGGCATTGCACTTCTAACTTGTTTATACTTGCTGTATAAACAGCATCTTGTAGGAGGGATAGGAGAAAAAGCCTGAATTTAAATAAGGCTCCTTCAAGGCTCCTTCCCATTCCATAATGGGAATAGTTTATATGTACATATGAGGATAGATGTATACTTAATGGGATTTTTATTTGATTTTACTTATCTCCAAATCTCAAAGGGAATTTGATGGGAGGAAAGTCAGAGGAAATTTTAATATTCAGTATTTTGGATCCATAGAGCAGTTGATTTAGGAGCTTTGTGCCAAGCTGCTTTGATGACAGAGACAGGGATCAATTGCATACTCACATCCCCTGCAATCTGTCGGAAAATATTCCTGAACTGTTTCTGCTCTTCACTCTCCTCACGAGCTTTTGTTGAAGAACGCTGAAAAGAGACAAGCAAAGGAGAGATACATCCTTAGCCCAGTGGGGAAGAGAAGGGGCCTGGATGGCTCACTTGCCCTTGTGTGAGGGATCATCTTAGTCAATCTGGAGATCTTTGGAGGAACAGATTATCGACCTGTTCCTTCCCCCATGTTTTTGTTAATTCTGTTCCTTAAAACTCCCAAGTATTTAATTTCATCCCACTGCTCTCTTTTCTATTTGAAGGAGCCTAAGTAATTGCTTCCACTGGCAGTTGTTATCTTCTGATTTTTTCTTTCAAAACATTTCAAAAAAGAAATTTGGAGCAGAAGAAGCATATCAGAAAATCAAAGAATGGTTTTGGTTAGAAGGGACCTTAAAAATTATCTTGTTTGAGCCCCCTTGCCACGGGCAGGAACACAATATCTGCCTCACAGCTGCCCTGTAGGCTATAAATGACCATGTGAGAAGTCTTTATGATGTGGGGGGGTCCTTGCTGAAGACAAATAGCATATGAGACAGAGGAAAACGATGAACGTGAGAATTTCTCAGACACATGCAAAGTGCAACCCTGAACTCTAAAGCAGATACAGAAAAAAATGAAAATTATAGGTAACAAAGTGGATTTCTTGGCTTGGTTCTTCTTTTTCTTTGTCTAAATGCAGAGAATAGTTTAGATTGATTCCCACTCTGCCACCTGTGTGCCCTGGCAGTCGTGCAGAAGAACAGCACCCTCCCTGGAAGGAGATGCTCCAGCCATGCCTCCAGCTGCTACAAGCCTGGATGTGGGATCTGGCTGTTTTTGTCTCTCACTCACCTACAGGCAGAAAATCTGAATCTGCTACTCTGCTTTCCTCCTCTCTGGCAGTGAGGGAAAAGAGGAGAGGTGCTGGAACTCCTGGGTTTACCTGTTGGTTATCCTCTGGCCAGCAGCTGGGATCCTTGTATAAGGGAGCAACCAAACAAGCAACCAATCAAGCAACTAAATCCTCCTGCAGAGTTGTTAAATAACTGAAGAGACAGTTTCTCTGTGCTCATGCTCATTAAATCCACATGAACCAGATGCAAGTTATGCTAAAATTTGATAAAAAGCTGTTTAGTATCTCAGGACACCTCTTTGCCCCATTCCTTTGCTCTCCCCAGCCACTCTTTTGTGCCAGCCAGACCAAGCTCTATTTCCCCCTCTGCCACTTCCTGCAGAAACCTTTTTCTCATCTGCTTGGGTTTTTTCACCATCTTTGCCAGCATTATCATCTCCTGTCAGCTCCTTATTGCTGTTCGCTCTGTCAGAAACGAAGATGATAGGCTAGAAGAAGAAGAGAGCAAAAGAGAAATGGAAATTATACAAGAAATAGCGGAAAAGAAAATATTTGGTGACAAGCATTCTGTGGAAAGTGCATGCAGCAACAGCTCCTGCTCTTGAAAGCATGACAAGAGAAGCCATTTCTCGGAATGAAAGATAAGAAAGGATGAAAAAAAGGTGTAAAAAATTCTGCAGTTACTGTTCTTCTCATGCTAAAAAAAGCTGCAAAACTCTTTTTGCAAAATAGTGCGATTTCTGGGTTCTAGCTTTCCTTGTCAGAAAGACAGTAATTGATCACATTTGGTTTGTTGCTCGTTTTTGTTTTCATTTTTCTTTTCTTTTTTATTTTTTAAAGGGGATTTGTGTGGTTTTGTTTGGTGTTTTAGTTTTTTGTTGTTGTTGTTTGTTGGGTTTTTTTGGGTTTTTTGGTGAGGTCTTTTCCCCTTTTTTAAAGCAAAATAAACCTCCTAAATTCTCATCCCTTAAACTGATGATCTTGCCCCTCTCAATGAAGGACAGTAGCACTATCCACTGGAAACACACCGAATGTGAATCTTACACAGAAAAGGAGTATTTGTGTAGGAGCTTGTTAGTTATGTGAAGCATGTGTTCTTTCTCTGTATTGACTCTTGAAGCACTTAATTGTAAGCAGCCATGTGCAGTTCTGGTTTCGTGCATTCGAAACCAGGAAAAACTGCTACATGATGCAAAATATTACACTAGAGCATTAAGTACTATCAGCCTGTCTTGGGATTAAAATATCTAATACATTTTCAAGGTCCAAAATGTGTTGTGTTGAATCAAATTCCTGGACTTTGCTACGCAGAAACTTCAGGAAAAGGGAATAGCTGCATTAGGCAATGGAAAGCAAATGTGAGGGCATGTGTCTGGACAAGGGGTGCTTTTCACTAGCAAGGGGTGTCAGGTTGCCTGTGAAGGGGGCAGAAAAGAAGGGCAGTTTGAAAGACTCAGAGGATTGGGCTGATAAAGCTGAAAAGTTTCTGCTACCCTTTCACCACCTCTTTGAGTGAGAGGGATGCTAATGCTATTTCATTAGAATCTAATGTAGGAGGACAAAAATCTTTGCTGCATGCAAATGGCCTCATATCCAGCACTGTTCATTAGCTAGGTCAGTTTCCAGACACAGAGAAAATTATTAAACCAAGTGGCTCTGCTCCTGCTCATGCATTGCACATGCTCTTTGCCTTGCTGGCACTTAGCACATTGCACAAGTACCTACCTTGCCCTTTTTCTTCTGCGTGAAGAGACAAAATTAAAAAGTACTTGATGAGATTATGCACAGATGATGGTAAAATTTAATTTTTTTTTATTTTTTCCTTTCTCATGTTTATTTTTCCAGCTCCTATGCTCATACAAATTTTCCCATTTTCTATATAATACAGCTTTCCAATCACCAAAAATGAGGGAACATGCACCCACCAAGAAATGGCATAGTGAAGGACAAACACTGCAGAAACCATAGCAAAATGGTGTCTCATCTCATCCAGGGCTTAGTCTACTTGAAAAAAATCTCTTTAGCTCTGACTATTTTTTTTCTTTTTCCCATCCTGTCAGTGCAGTGGAGATTGAGCTTCTATGCCCACAGATCAATGATATCTGAAGTGACAGTTTAATTCCCCCATATCTGTACAGTACTTCATACTGTGGCAGCAAAAAAAAGGGGAACATTTCTGAGCAAGGTTTGATGGAGTTCAACTCTGTGCAAGAGCATTTCCTCTGATTTTTTTTCAAGAGTAATTGTACTGTTAACTCTAGTGTATTCCCACAAAGATACATAAAGCTCCAGGGTGAAGAGTTAGAACTTTTCATGGATGCTATTTTGAATCAGAGTACCATTAGGATCCCTTTTCAGAAAGCAGGTACTTTAAAATAAAGTACTTTTTTCTTTATAAGATGAGATGCCAATTTCACAAAGAAAATATCTCAGGGCACAGAGCTAGGCCTCCCTTGGTAAATGGATAATCTGCATTGATGGGGGCAGACAATGCTTAGCATCCAGCTTCTTTATGCCAGGGGCAGATTTCAAATCTGCAAAAACATTTTGGTCTGACCAAGGTCAGAAAGTAGTGTATATAAAGCAGGTGTCAACAGAAGTATCTTGATGAGAAAAAAGATGAGAATTTGTGATAAAGGTGCTGTCATGTTTTATGATAAACGTACCGCAAAGGTTTTCCTGCTCTAGATTTCCCTATGTATCATGTTCCTTCTGTCCCTACCCCCATACACAAGAGAGGACCAGGACAGTACTTACTGAGGGACGCTCTGCCTCAATCATGTTTTCAACCTCCCTAGTAGAAAGCAGAAAATAAATAAATCAGAAAAGTGACTGTTCCCAAAGTTGTTTGTTTCTTTAGGTGGTTTGTAAGCAGTAATTTGAGATTTCCAAGCAGCCAGTGGTGTGGGCTGGCTTTCAGCATTACAGCTGCAGGCTCTAGGTGTAGCTTTTTCCCAGTTTGAGCCGAACATCCCAAGTACCTTTTCCAGGACGGCTGCCGCATGGCTAACTACTGTAAAGAGCCTTGGTAACAGTGAACTGGAAGTAAAACAAGTTCTTTGGCCTTAGTAAATGGCCAATGGTTTGTTTGCAAAGGATATTCTGTGAGCAGTAAGCTTCTCCAAAGACAGTTTAAAGCAGGTTCTTGTTAGACTATAGGGCAAGCTTGGGGAAATGAGTTTGCAGCTTGGAGTTTCTAACGAGGTTAGGAAAATAAAAAGCAGATTGGTAACACGACTTCAACAGACTAGCGAGGTTGCTCCACCTATATGGCCAGATAAATGGCTTTGCAACTTACTCTGAAAGACTTCTCTTCTCTGAGAAGACCCTGAGGATGAATTCTCCCTCCTGGTGGGGGTCGTATGTGGACGGGATGATGACATACTCGCTGGGAGGTAACCGGAAGCGCTCAGAGATTTCTCGCATGTTTATGTATGTCTTACTTCTAGCTTTGGAGGCATTGTAGAGGAAAAAATCCTTCTGCAAGTGGTGCTTAGTACCATGCATCTGCAGAAAAAATGAGTCAATTTGTCTTCAAGGATGTCTTGCACATTGCCCGGGTCGTTTGCCATGCAGGTAATGCATGGCTGGGACAGAAAATACAGGAAGCAGCAGCTTAGTAAGCAGAGAGCTGAGGAGTGGTAGTAGCTGGTGGCATAAACAGTCTGTCACCCTTAAATTGCTACTGACTGAGTCTAGTTGGCTTCTGAGGGCTGCTCCAGGGCCCACCTGCAGATTGTGTGGCAGACTTCTGCTGTGGAGACACTTTTATCTGATTCTTTTGCTAGATGCTAGGTTGTATGTAACCAAAGCTCAGCTAGTTTCCTTGGTGGGTACATTAAAGAATGGTGTAAGCAAACTCCTACATGCAGAGTGGTAAAGTGAAGGTGCTTTCAGTGAAAATGTGTCCTTGTCTGGACAAAGCATGAGGTCTGTATCTGCTAAACAAATGTGACAATCAAACATTTCATTAGTTCAAATATGAAAAGTAAGCTAAGAATTGTGGGCTAGGAATGCTTGCAGGCTGTTTTCTGCAGAAACAACCATCTGTAAGATAGTCAGCAAAGACAACATTTAGACTGTCATCTTCATATTTCAGGTAACAGCCTTCAGGTGAGCTTGTTAGCAAAATTTGTGATGCCAAGGATTCAGCTACTCTCAGGCTCAGAAAACATGTAACCTATGGACTTTCAATAAGCTTTCTTCAATGTCTGAAGATACCATTAATTTTCTAAACAAATTCTAAGACTACAGAGAAAACTCTCTGACTGTAGAATGAAGGCCATTTGCATTATTTTTAGGAGGAAATGGAGGTGGCTTACGGTGGTTCTGCATGGAGTGCAGGGACAAAGCCCTCACAGGCACTGCTTCCTGGATTTCTGACCAACTGCGCAAGTGATGGTCAGGTTGCCATAGAATAGAAAAAAAGCACTGAGGAAAAGGTGCATATGAAAACGGTGTGAGTGAGAAGGAACTAAAAATTACTCACAAAATGTTACTAATAAACACTCAAAGCAAAAAGATTAGCAGTTCTACTGCTGTTACATCCCTGAAAACAAACTTGGCTGGACAGTCTCCTGCTGACTTACAGACAGGCACTACAGTAACACTAGCTGTGGGTATACACCAAGATGTCAATCTGGCTCCGTTCTGCGCATACCTCTTTGGGCACCTTGGGGAGAAACAGAGAAGAAACTGTCAGAGCTGCTGGGGAAGTGCACATATTTATAAATAATACAGAAGGGCATTCACCTAGATTTCTGGGGACACAGTAATTAAAAACCCTCTACTCAGATAAGAACTCTTCCTCTTCCTTTATAAGTTTCTTGGCATCTACATGAAATCAGCTAAAATCTGAACCAAATATGGTTGTGCGAGGGACTGAGTAAATTGATTTTTTCATCAAGTTGATGGCAGGGACAGAGGTTAATTGCTACGTATGAGTCTTGGATATCTGTTTCCCTTTTCACACTCTTCTGCCCATGAAATGCTTAGTTTCAGAAAGGATGAAAGGGAGAATGAAGAATATATGGAAAAGAATACATTAAAATCTGGCATTAGGTTAGTATAAAAGCCTAAAAAGTGTGTTACTTAATAGATGGGTAAACCCTGAGGTTGCTGTGGTAAAAGCAGTTAGAAAGACTTGAATTTCCTTCCTTTCTTCTAGATTTTCCCTGACTTCCTTGCAAAGCAAAAATTGCAGTTGATGTAATCAGCCTGAATGATTCAGTGACTCTTTTGGTGCATGCAAACTGTCAGGATTTGCGACCATGTTGCAAAGAGCAAAATCTAGAGCTGTTACCTCATAGATGGCAAAGCCAATGGTGTACAGGTTGGCTCCCAGCTTGCGCTCCTTCCTCCTGTTTTTCTGCATCAGTGCAACAAGGAAGCTGCAGATAACCTCTTCATCCTCAGGATCATCATCTTCCTCCAGGAGCTTCAAGCGATACTGGGGATTGGTCCAAAATGTATCTGTAAAATCCCATCAGCAACCCAAAGGAAACATGTTAAGCTTCAGTCTTCTAATGATGGTTATGATCAAAGAGAACTTCGAAGTTCCTTGCCTATGCCTCCTGAGGGAAAGGTTAAAATTGAGCTAAGACATACATGGATTTTTTTTACATGTTATGGCTATTACTTAGTTCTAACAAAACTGAATAGCAAACAAAGACACATGAAGAACTGTCATGTGATAAACTTCTGAAGTCCCTAAAACTGTCACTAATTCACTACAGTGGATTTCCCAAGTGAAATCAAACTGTTAGGGTGAAATTTGCCCCTTTTACTTGGGGCACTGTGAAGTATTTGAAAAATGATTTATCTTTGCCAGGGCTGCCTTTTGGGCTTATGATGTTCTCTTACAACATAGTGATAGATTTCCAGCAGCCAATCACTTCCTCACCCACTGAGGAAGCAAGGCTTTTCCTATGGTTGGGCACTAATCAGGCTGTGGTATAACTCAGCCTTTGGGATCTAACTTAGTCCCCATCAAAGAGGATGTATCTCTCAAGACTCTTTGCTCACCTGGATAATTGCGGCAACCTCCAGCTGAGCAGCCTCTCACCCACCGCCCTTCGTTGACTGACACAGTCCAGGTCTGGAATTTATCCGCTTCCAGAGTATCAGGTGTGAGGTTACAGATCTCAAGCTTTGTGAAGTACCTCATGAAATCTTGAAATGACATCCTAGAGGAATTGAGGGGAAATTGAACCCAAATGGATTTACATTGTTGGCAGTTGTCTGAAAGACCTTGGGGAGGTGGAGGAGGGTGACCAACAGTACTGTCAGTACTGGGACAAGTTTGCAGTGGGAGTGCCATATCTTCCAAATGCTTTTGGTCTGCTGGTTGGTCAATTAAAACAGGTACAGCTCCAAACTCGGGGAAACTGAGCTGAGAGGATGGTATTGTAGGAAAGGTGATGGAGAGCTTGTGGAAGTGTAGCATAATTAGAAAGACTGTACTGATGGCACTGAATAATCCCTGGTGGGAGAATGAGAGTATCACAGAGCAGGGCTTACTGGGAATATGAAGAGGAGAAGAAATCACTACAATAGTTTTAGCATATTTGTAGTAATGCAATGTCATTCATTTTTGCTATAATTGCGTATTTCCTAGAGAAGCATAGGTTTTTGACTGATGTTCTCACCAGAACTCCCCATCCTCCACGACCTTGTGCTGCAGGCGGATTTTCTCTTCTTCATTAACTGAGTTCCACTCCTCAGCCCTTCAAAGGAGTAAACAAGTTATCTTAGGATTTGCAATACAGTTTTCATTGAAGTTTCTACACTCTAGGCTCATAGAGTGAAAAATCAAGAGTCACCTTGCTATATCCACATAATTTTTCCTTTGTAAGCCTTGCAATTATTTGTTCTCAATGCTACCCTCTTCTCCACATGCCCAAATAAGAAAGCATTTGTCCTACTTCTCTCTGCCTTCCCTTTAGATTTCTTAGCAGCTCTCAAACATCTGCTGAAGTGGGTGAATTTTACTTAGCTTGAAGAAAAATGTGTTTGCAGACTATCATTGCTGGAGTAGCTATTGAAATTCCTTTTAATAAAACACTGACATCTTGCTTCATTCAGTTCTTTCATAACGTAAAAGATTTTTCTACTCTCACATCTTGTTTTGAACATGGACATTGTTGAATTTGATAGACAGTAAAATCAGATTTAAGGTGTCATTACACTGGGCTCTGCCTTCATTTCCATTTATTAAAGCCCCTCTTAACATCCTCTTAGGTACTCTTTTTTACAGCTTCAGCTAAGCACTCAATCAACTTCAAAATGACAACAAAGATAATTCATATATCTCATCACTGAATTTTAGGGTTAGGCACTAGCTGCATAAAGGCAAATAAAGCCACAACTTCTTTTTCAAATCACGCGAAGCTCCATTTTACTTACTTATCACTCCAAGGTCCATTCCATTCCACCTGGCCCCAGGGGTTTCTCAATCTTACCAGACGTATTTTTTCCCCTTTAAATATAGTCTAAATGAAAAAAGAATGCAACAAGAATAGACAGAGAGTAGGTTCAAAAGGAAATGTTCTGCCTGTCACCACCTCCCTCAGCGATGGTGCTTTTTTGGGCAAGCGCCCATAGTTGGAGGGGAGTGGTGCACTCACCTCTTCCACGGCTGTCACAGAGTAGGCATGGCCTTTGACGAGCCCGCAGGACATCCGTGTCTCGTACTGCATTGGCATTATGGTCTGTCAGACAGAGAGAAAAACCCGTGGGATTCACACAAAGCTCAGCTGGCTGCTTGAAGGCAGGTGCTGCCACCCAGGGCTTTTAAGGGAGGAGAACACCATTCAAGTGGCAGGACTTTTTGTGTTTGTAAAGGTGGTCAAGTGCCCTTAGAAGTCATGTTGTTGGTTAGAAAGGAGAGAAGTATGAACTAAAAATGGGAGAAGTTAATAATATCAATTGTAAAGGACATTTTCGGGTTTATTTTTTCCTTTTTTGTATCTAGCTTTTTGCACTTGGAGCATGGCAGTATATAGCATGCTTAACCAAAGTAATTTTCTTCTTCTGTCAGATGGACTATTCAGCCTTTTCTAGGATAGTGTGTTCTTGTATAGCTCAGTAAGGTTATTACACCTGAACTGGTCAAACATCAGAGCAAATCAACACCTAGCATACTTCCATCTTTCCACATGGCTGCTATCTTATCTCAATGACGTCTTTTAACACCCTATTTAATACACTGCTCCTACTAATTGACACTATTTTATTGCATCTAACATTCAGGAAGGGCATAGCATTGTTTTGCTCAGGTGTAAATACATTTGTTTTCTCAGTAATCAGCTTTTAGTGTGTCTGATGGATTTTTATTTGGAAATTTCAGAATGCCATTTATCTGTGAGATCTGGAATTGGGAGCAAGATGGCAGATGCACACAGCTTGCTGTACTTGTAGGAGAGAACTCCAGTATTGGTGGGAGGGGAAGACCCTGGCACATGCACATGGACCATGAGCAAAACTTCCCCTCCTCCATTGTGTCAGTTGATGCCTTCAAGGCTTTATCAGTAACTCTGCCATCCCTTCTTGACACATCTGATGGCATGAAAAAGGCAGGGCTGGATACTGAGGGAGAATTAGCAAGGTCACCCAGAAATGTTCTCAGCTTGCACAGGGAGGATCTCATCCAAATACTTCCTGGCTGTTGCAATTATTTTCCATTATTTCACTTCAGCACCTATTTGGTTTCTTTTCCCTTGATTCTGTCTTCATACAATAACCTCACACCTATTTCCTTTTTTCTTCATTTCTATTCATATTGTTGCCATCATTACTTGTCAGAGCCCCTTTCTCTTCTTTCTGTTTAAGAACATTAACTTCTGGTGCCCTGGATCACTTCTCAAAGTGCAGGCTTCCAAAGTGTTTCATCTGCCTCTTTCCAACAAGTGTAATGACTTTTTTCTGGTGATGGTTCAGGAATATGCAATAACCAACAGCACAATGGCTACTGGGGCAGCAACTATACAAAGAGTTTTGCAATCTTCTTTTAGTAGACAGTCACTGGGAGGAAATTCTCCCCCCAGACGTGGGTGGTTTGGGCAGCCACACTTGCAAAACAAGATAGTCATACTGGGCTTTCCTGAAGAATTACACCATTTCAATCTTCTAGGAAGAGCTAAATATGGACTTCAGAAGAGGAAAAACCAGCTATTTCAACTGAAAATGCAGAACAAAGTTTGCACAACCAGAAGTTTTAAATGATGTAATAGTGGAGCATTTTGCTTTGGGTTTTTTTTTGTTTTTTTCCCACACCTTCCCACCCTGTAAAGCAAGAGATATAATTTCATTGTCGTGGAAATGCAGCTCATTAAAGGTCAAGCTATGACAGCTGCCTGACACAGAGAAGGAGAAGGCAAAATGTCCATCTACAGTTGTAGATATGGGATCTAAGTTGTCCAATATGGGATTTTTTCTTAGAGAGTTTTAGCATCCCTGTCTTAATTTTGTTAGATACTTAGGTATACATGAAAACATTTCTTTAGTGTTGTTCTGTGAAGCCAAATAAGGATTTAAAAACATAGGTGATACGTTTCTATAATTGTTTGTAGATAAAAGCACTGTGAAGTCAACTGCTTAGGAGACATACCCAGGCTGGCCTCTCATCTGTCCCTTGGTAGTCTACAGTGGACTGAGTCATCTGTGCATTTTCTTGATTCTTCACCATGCGAGCAATCAGTTCCCCAATGTTGCTCCGAGGAGCTGCTCCGTAGGAAAAGCCTAGGTCATCCTGGCACAGAGAATGGGAGAAAAGTATCATGCAGGAAGATGAGTGGTAAAAGATAGCCTAGATTACTTCTCTTTTCCCTCATTATGTCCATAGTTATCTACAGTGGTCAATAGCACTGTTTGTTTTCCCACCTTTAATGCAATATTGTACTCCATAAAGTATTGCTTTTTTAACTTTTAAATTTACCACAGTAAGTGAAGACAATCTGAGGCCATGTTGACAATAAAGGTTAGCTTGCACACTTAACATCTGTGACATGAAGATTTGTGTCTTAACAGAGTTGCAGCATCTCCATACTAACCTCATTTCACTGGGTGAGGGTCCTGAGGGGGAAGGGGTGCTGGTTTTTCTGATTGCGCCTGTTCCTACCACCTCCATGTTCTGCTTCTGCTTATTTCCCTTTTGGCACTCACTGTTTGCTAATGGATAGTCTCTAGGGGGGATTAGTCCATCTCCTAGAAATGGATGTTTTCCATGTGGCCTAGAGGAGCTAGACCAAGCAGTTGCAAAGGTGGCATATATTTGGAGAGCTCCCTCTCCTCTGTAATTTCTTATCTGTAAAATTTATATGGACTCACGTCAATGGAGCTGGCCATGAGGGATCCTCTGTCAACGGCATGTTTCATGATTTTATAGATATCTTTAGGGGCATCCTTTATCTCGTAGAACTCTGTGACTCCTCCAGTGAAATCCTCCATGGCTTCGGTGGTGTTGCCTCCCTTCAGAGCTTCGTATGACCCATGGAGTCTTGGAGAGAGAAAAGAAAAAGATTCTTTTACACAGCTGAAGATAACGACCTATATATTTATATCCATCTTGTGTTTATATAACTACAGCTATGTAAACACATATACTAAAAAACCTACAAATCGTCTGGTAACTCACAAGTTAAAAGTTTTAAAACATGCCACCTGCACACGTAGGAAAAAAAGAAAGATATGCTGAAAATCAAATGTAGATTTCTGAACCAGTATCAAAACTTCCTAGAAAATACACTTTAACCCATCCCCAATTCCAAGGCATGGGAAAAGGCATTGGTGTATTCAGGTATAATGTCTATGTGCTCGTAAATGCTGTGTGCAGTGGTTTAAGCACCTCCCCAGGCAGATCCTTGCAGGGAAGCCTGGCACAGCCCCACGGTTTGCTTTACTTTGCATAGGCCTTTTCCAGGAGGGCACTCCAGAACTCATTGCGCTGCGAGGACTTGGTAAAGACCAGCTGGTTGTTGTAGGTCGGTAAGCAGTCATCGATGACGACGTCCACCCAGTCTCCATAGCGCCAGAACTGCAAAAAGTCAAACAGAAAAAAAGTCTGGATTAACTTGGTGCAGGGTGGGTGAAAAGTCAGGCTGAGAGAGGAGAAATGTGAAAATGAACTGCTTTGTAATGAAGCCAAAACTGATGGGCACTGGGAGGGAGGCAGCTGTACTGAATTCCCTAGAGCAAAGACGTCCCTTAAGAGAACCAAGGGAAATGTAGAAAGCAGTCAATCTTTTCTGAGTAAGAAGTTGTTCAATCACTTGTTTTGACAGAACAGCTATTTGTGGGCCTAAAAATAGCTGCTCCTGCCAAGTACCCACGTGTCTGTGCTGGCTGTGGTGCTGCATCTGAGCAGTGAGGCAGAACCAGGCACCTGTTGCTACTCTTTACACCCAGGACACAGCAATCTGCAAATGCTTCCTTGGTGGGTTAATGCTCCATAATTGCTTTTATTGGCTGACCCTTTTCTGACTGCCCAGATGGAAGAGTTTGGGGTGAGGCAATTCAATCCCTTTTCCTCCCTGCTGTCACTCATGCTTCCAAAGGGTGGAGAAAGAGGGATGAGCATGCCAGGAGCTAAGTCTTGGGTAAATACTCATGCTTATCACTAGATGCAGGCACTCACCTGGAAGTGAAAGATGCCAGCATAGTTTTGTATAAAGGACTGGTCGTGAGGTATGACTCTACAGAGTAGTTTTTTATTCAGTGTCAGGCAAGCAATGGCAGCCAGAAACCAGCAGTTACCTGTAAATGAACAGAAGCAGCAGACAAAATGAAGGGACAGAGCAACCAGAATGAAGGGGCAAACCTGAGACACTGCAAAGTGACATGTTAATTTTCAGCAGAGCGTGATTCTCCATGTGTTCTGCAGTACTTTAGCACTTTTATCTATTTGTGCTCTAGAAATGCTCATGGGCATTGTTCATGGCTGGATACACACATATTAAACAGATGTAATTTAGAGAAAAAGCCTAAAATTTGATAAGCACTGTTACCTGCATTAAGAATTCCCTGTGTCATGTGAATCTTTCACTGAAAGTTGTTGCCTAGATTACTACTAACCAGATATCAACAATTTGCTGTAGAGTGATGGAATCAGTAGATGTGTAGTGTTACACTGAGACAGGGCATTTCAAATATCACCTTGGAAGCAGAAGAAAATTAAGTGAGAGCTAAACTATGATTCAGACTTTAGAAAGTGCAGAGTTGAAGTAAAAATTTCATACCTAATTCTCCTTGGCAGATATCTGTTCTGTTGGCTCCACCAATAATAAATCGTGGATTCTCACAGATTTCCTGCAAAACAGAAACAGATGGATGAGCAGGAAATCGCACATTATGATGCTTATTTAGCACAGAAGTAAAGGCAGTTTTAGAACATTTTTCCATAGGATAGCTTGGGGATATCAAAACCTCTTGCACTGTTTTCATCTGCAGTGTTTCACTATGTTTTGGATTCTGGATGCTCCTGACTTCAGTCAGAGTTTTCCCCATGTATCTACAGGGTCTAATAGCAAGCCTGGGGGGCTCCCTCTGTACTGTAATGGGAAAACACATTAAAATGAGAAGAATTGGGAAAAAAATAATCTGAAAAATAATGAACAAAACATTGGAGGAGACAGGAGAGCAAGTAGGGGAAAAAAGCCATCAAGGGACCAGATTAAATTCTTTTAAAATGATCTTATGGTATCCAATTTGCAATAACTGGGGCAATTAATTGGGGCATTAAAAGGGTTGAAGAATGCATTTCATCAGGAATGAACCCCAGCATTACTCCTTCTTAAATTAAGGATCAGGTGTTTGATTACCAGAAATAATCAGTTGCTGGTTAAGAGGTTTTATTCTTTTCCTCATGTTGCAGTATTTAATTGACACTGCTGCATTCAAAAATGTGTACAGATATCATCTGTCTCTGAGGACAGAAAGGTCTTCTTTTGTCCTGCACATTGCATGATGTATTTGGTTTGTCAGTATTTATAGCAGAACAGAATGGGTACAAGATGCTATACAGGCGTAAATAATTAAGAAATTTCTCCAGGGAGGGAAGGCAAAATGCAGTAAGTGAGGCGGGACAGTTGCAAGCTTACACAGCCCTCTTCTATATGGGACAAAGAACTGTAGTGTATAGGAAAACCAAAGGAAGAAGTGGGTATAACCTGTCCTACAGAGAAAAAAAATGTCCCTGTTTTATCCCATCTCTCAAAGACTTGGTAGGGGAAGAATATGAAGACATAACTTTTGGACTCATCTCTTATGAGGGTAAGGAAAGAAAGATATTGCAACCTTAGGAACACTGTCCTGAGCATCTGCAAATTGGGAAGAAGACAAAGTATAGCCCAAGAGCCCAATCTGCTGAAAGATGTTGTGACTAGTGTGGGAAGGAGAAAGAAGAAACAGCTGACAATTGCTTGTGTGGCAGCACACACAGGCAGCTAATGCTACCTCTGCCATTTAAAGCTTTTTACCCATACCATCAGGGCAGCTCTGGACACTCCCAGACTCATCTTTCAGGTCTAGTAGTTTCACTTGGCTCGAACCCACTTTTTTTCTCCTTCACAATTACCAGCAGAGTTGCTTTGATGTAAGTATTTGGATTAGTCAGATAGCTAGACAGAGAGAGACCAACTTCTGGTACCCTCCACATCACAACCCCCTGCAGGCACTTCATTCTCCTCAAAGGAAGGAATGTAGGGATTGTCCTGTTATTTTGGGCCTTAGTCAGCTGTCCTGGGGTCCAGTTCTGTCAAGGCAGGGGTTTGACAAGCCTTCATGCTTTTCTCCACTCACTTGCTATGTTGAAAATATTTTTCCTCACATTGCTGTGCTCTGCTGAAAACTAGTGTGAGGTGCCAGGTTTTTCGTTTGCATTTTTCCAACTCTATTATTATATTTTGTCTTGATCCTGCTCCTATTGCAACTAGCTTTGAAATCCATCATGCTGTATTTTAGTGGAAAGTAGTTAAGTGCCACCTAGGTGTTCCAAATATTAAATGTACAGTGATGTGTTACTCAGAGCCGTTTATTGCATCTTTGGGGCATTTGTTTTGTAGGATGATTGGTAAAGGAATGCGAAGGAGGGAATCATGCAATTGTCATATGGTCTGGTTTAGCTATGACAGAAATGCTTTTCTTGCATTTCTTTATGGGGCCAGGTGTCTGTAGTACATTGTGGATATGATTTAATTAGTATTTCTCTAGTTCATCTCCAGCTGTGCTTGTTGTGCTGAGTACTGCTGAAGTTGCAGAGAAAGGTATCAAGGTCTTCCAAGGCTGAAGTACTCAGTCAGCAGAGTGAGACGACCTGGTGTCCAAGATGCAGCTGGAGATCTGTCCTTCCAGTCTTCCTGGAAGGGATTGCTCTTCATCTCTTAGGTCAAGTTATTACAAGAGTATCCCATCAGGCTGCACTTCATTGATGCAATGATTCATCTCTTAAAAGAGCCTCCTCTGATCTGAGTGCCTCAAACTGCCTTGGCATTATCCAAAGGGCCTTTGCGTTGCACTGGGTTGATCCAGTTCAGACTGCAATTTCATTACAAAGAGTCAGTTACAGCAAGGAAAACAAAGAATCCCAGGAAAAACTTAATAGCGGTGCATGCTGCTTTCTGGGAAGAGTGTCCTTATGAGTCAGTTGGAAGGGAGCACTGGAAAATGCAAAGGTAGCATGCAGTTAAAAATGGCATTTGACCTTTGTTATATTTTCATTAGCTTTTCTTCTGTGTCAGGAAAAATCTGCCAATCAGCATATACTGTTGCAGCAAAAGGCATTCATGCCTTTAAAAACTGCTGTTAATAAACGCTGGCATTCTAAGTAAATTCCCTAAACTGATCCTATCAAACTGAGGAAGGATCTTCTTTGGCCTGCCTAAGGTGTTTTGTAGCCTCGTTCTTCTCCCTTGGTCTCTTGTGGTCTAGACCATGCTATTAAATGTCTGTGCTGCACACAACAAGGCAGAGCTCAATGTTGTCAGACACCAAGCTGGTTTTAGAGCTTCTGAGCTGCATTATCCTCATCTGAAAGTCCTGCCTTGGTGGCACAAACTGCCATCTTTGCTTTGTGATATGAGCTGCACTGGCCCACATTTTGTGATAACTTAATTCAAACAGTTTCACATGTGTGCAGTAGATGATCTGACTGATCATTCCAAGCAAATTCATTCATTTCATTCCAAGCAAATTCCAGTGATTTGTTGACTTGCTTTTATTTGTGTTTATTACGAAAAGAAAGCTCCTCCTGGTGATTTTCTGTCTATGGAGAGGATCACTACAGGAAAGTCACCGAATCTGTTGGCTAATGCTGTGACTTGTCTGTGAGCAAGGAGAACAACAGTGGTGCGTTTGAAAGCATAATATCACGGCAGCCTTCCTATCAATAGCTGGTGTCAATAGATCCAACCAGACTGCAACAGGACCTCTCAATACTCTCTGTTATAGCACAGACTTTCTCAGCCCTCAAAGGTCAGTGGCCTCATCTCTGCTCTCAGCTGTGAGAAATTCCCACAGGCAGCATAGTTGTGAGAGGCACAACTATGAGTCACTGAGCCAGGTATAACCTGGTGCAGGTGTGAACAGCTCTTTGGGCTTCTCTTAACTGCTGGGGGTGAGAAAATGATTTGATATTTTGCATTAACTGAGGGGGATTTTATTTTCTCTCTATGTACCTAAACCATGCTCCTGCATACTCTGAACAGAAACACCGGGGGGCTGGATCCTGCACTCTTTACTCAGGGAAACTTTCAGGGCTCTCACTTGGCTTTTGTCTGAATTGAGTATAAGGAGGTCTTCTCTGTGCATTCACGTCATGGCATGGCAGTCACTAGCTGGGTAGAATTACAAAGGCCTTTTTGCTGTCCCCCTGCCAGGGCTCCCAGCTGCCCTGCAGGGCACCTGTCCTTCTGTCCCTAAGGGACAAGGCCAGTCCTCGTGCATTCACTGGTCTCCAGCAGCAGAGGACAATCGTTCTGGGAGGTGGCAGAGGAGGACCTGACCTCTGGGTAGAGGGGCTTCGATACAAATCGATGAGATGTCATGACTAAGGTGACTCAGGCAGCCAGAGACAGTCAGGAACAGGTTGTCTATTTCCCAGCCCTCTGTTTCAAGTGGGATCATAGAGTACATTGATCACTTGTTTATTTGCAGTTTCTGGGGTTATATGGCACATAAAATGCCACGGGGAAAGGATCTAGACTGGTCAGCATTAGGATATTGTCTCAGGACTTCTGAACTGTCTGATATTTTGTTTTCTTTTAGAATACATGATCAAGTTTTATTAAACTATTGACTTCAATTCCAAAGTGATTAAAATTGTGACTTTATAAGACTATATTTTATAAGCTAGTTCCTTTCTTTGGCGGGGGGGGGGGGAAGAAAAAGCTATTGCAATTTAACAGGAGCAGAAGTTGTCTGTATCTTTTCATAGCCTGTGCAATTGAATATATGTGGTGCTTCAACGATGGCTTTAATCTCTTAGCAAAATACTCTTTAGTCCAGTGTTACTACTTCATATCAATTTGACTTCATAAAGTCTCGACTTGTGCCAAAAGAAAACAGATAGCTTTGGTTTTGATATTTAGGTTGTATTTTAAGTCTTACATGGTCCCCCCTTGTTGCTGCTGCTACACAAATAATAAGTACAGAGCTTCTAGATTTATATATTCCTGAGTGACTTAAATGTCTTTGGGATTAAGACCTTGGTGTCTGAACTTTTCCAATAACAAAGGCTTGATCTGTTGCCTGCACAGTTATATAAAACATGTCTGGGGTTACCTTGTGCATTTCTTTTGTTTTGATGCTTTCTAATGTGACACAGTCTGTCTGCTGCAGGGTGTTGGCACTCCTGAACTGTACAGGGAAAATCCCCAGAAACAGGGGAAATCCCATCCCTTTAGATTACTGACTTGAGGCTGCATTGACTCATTCACACACTTTTTCAGGGGCTGTTGCAGCCATGGTGATGATGAGGGAATGACAGGGCACAAATACACAGAGCACAACAGATGGACCACTCATTTTGGTCCCTGCACATGCTCACGTTGATGTTGTGACAGCAGCATGTGGCCCTCCTCCACATCTGTAACAGCCACCCACAAGAGCTCCTGTTCTTTTGCTATTCAATTACACTCCTGTGGTCAGTTTGATCTATCACCACTGACTTTGCCACTGAAGCACATATTTGGGTGCAGGGGAAGTATGGCAAATATAAAAGAGGTGGCCAAAAACTGCCACAGAGAAGGAGCTGTAGAAGCTCCTCAGAGCAGCACCTGCACTGTCAGACAGGGGATGGCAGGGGCCAAGGCAGTGTCCCAGGGGCTGCCTTGCTGCAGGGGAGCAGCTGCCCTGTTACAGACAGGGAAAGACTGTAACTCCTGCAAGTAGGAGGGGGAATCAACTGGGAATTGAGGTATTAGTCCCCTGCCTGTGAGAGAGACAGGGAAAAAAAAGAGGAAAAGGAAGAGGAAGGCTGGCTGGGGAATAGGAAGGCACTATCCCATAAGATAGGAAAATTAATGGAATTAGTCAAGAGCTGGTCTTCATAGTGATTAGAATATCCACATTTGTGGTAAGAGGGATAAGCAATGAGGTGAACAACTGACTAAAACCCAGTTTCAGACCATAACTCGTCCTTTTATTTTAACACATGAGGAAGATGGCAGAATGCTAAAATAAAGGTTTAAGTGAAACAACATAGTGTTAAAATAATTAAGCCTCAGCAAACCCGGTAACTTGTTGCAGAATTATGAGAGTTCTTCGGTGCTTTCAGACAAGAAAACCCCAGGCAAACCATGCAAGAAGAAAATTCCCCATCTCTCTCATTACTTCTCTCTTGTTGTTGTTGTTTCATGCTGTTTTATTGTATTTTAGTCATTATATATACATTGTCTTAGCTTTCACAGCCTTAGCTAGCTATCTCCGAGGAGGGCGCTAAGGAAATATTTTTCCAGTTTATTCCACCTGCCTGCCCAACACACAATTTCTGCAAGAATTTAAGCTCAGGGTGGATACTTCAATTTACAGAAAAGGCACTCAGCAAACTTGTTACTTACACGTGGTCTTTTCCATTCGAACTTGACGGGGCTTTTCTGGCTGTAGAAAAGGGAGGACTCATTTGGTGGGAAATCAGGATCTTCATAGAGAATGTTTTTCTCCAGGCACTTCTTGTGAAGCTCTTCATAGGTCTTCTCCTTTACGCTGATAATGGGCTGATTGCGACTTATAATTGCAGAATAAATGCCCCCTGTGCCCCCTCCTGCCCCCTCCGTGGTGCCAACAGTGGCACTGGGGACAGACCCAGCAGCTGTTTGCTGAGCCACCGCTGCCTCTATGGTGGACGGCATGGGAATCAGGCTTACAGCAAATGCTGAAAGACAGCAGGATCTTGCAAACTGAAGCAAATTTCAGAAAAGAGGAAGTTGCTGTGCAAACCGTCTTTTCTATCCGTTGGAAGTCGTCTAGTCAAATTTTCAGGCCAGAAAATTCCATGCGGTTTTGCATCCTCTCAAAGGACAGTATTTTGTCATCAGAAATTGGAATTTGTTCCTTGATGTGGGACAAGATGATCAGTTGATCAAGATGATCATGACTTGTCTGAGCTGTATCTATCGTGTGTGTGTGTGCTGTCCTGTGTGTGTAAGTGTCCAGAAGGGACAAGCTTTAACTGTGAAATCTAAAAATAACTACAGCAAAGAGAGAGGGAAAATGAGAGGGGGGGCATCAAGGAGGTGGAGTCTTCTGTGCAGCTTGTGCCGAGGCCAGGCATGTTCCTGGACAGACTGTGTATGTGGGCTGACTCCTGGTGCAAGCAGTTCATCTTTTCCTTAAGTAGAGAGAACAGTGAAACTGGAAGCTACACTGCTGGCTTGGGAACCTCATGTACGAAGTACTGCCAGGCAATGATCTAGGCATGACACTCCTGAAGGAACTGTTGCACTCATCTTGTTTCTACTCTTTGCAGCAGGAAAGATATAGACAAATTTGTACTACTAGAGAAGATTATCAGAAGACTCTCCCAATGGTGAAAAAGGCACTAATTTGATGCTACTGAGGTACTGAGGTCAGGTCAATACCTGCCAGCTGGGTTTGGTTCCTCTGGAGAGCAGCTTGGCAACACTAAGATTCACCTGGTAATAGCTACCTCCCATGAAAAAAGCAACTTTTTGTGTAGGGGAAGAAAAGTTTATAAAGAGCCTAGTGTGGAAACTGGGCCATTCTCTGTGTGTTGGGATATACAAATGCTGAAGGAAACCTCTGACTCTGCATATGTATTTTGCCACACAACAGTGGGATACAGGACAAATTCACAGCCCCTGTGAGAGAAAATCTAAACACATATTGCTTTTCTCTGAAACCAGTTCTTTAAAAGGTGACAATACTTACATGTTGAGAAAAGCACTGTAATACCTTGATTTTTCTTTGATTGGAAAGTTTTCAATAACAAGTGGACATCGGTTTTATTTTTGACTAATGGTACTCATTTCTGGCTCATATATACACTGCTGACCTTCTGCCCTAGGGCTATGTAATCTTCCAAAGCACTGACTCCTTTTTTATTTTCTCAGCCATTTGCTCAGTTTACACATTTCAGGTCAACAGAACAATGGACAAACTCTACAGCTCATTAAAGAAAACTCCACTAGGGGAACTTTTAAAGAAGGTAATATAGTTGGCAAGCTTGACTAACCTCTAGGAATATTAATTATCAGTCTTTTAGGCCATTTAGGTGGCCTAAATCCTTTTCTTTTTATCATGAATGCAAACCTTCTTGCACCAACAGGGCAATTGCAAAAGATTCAAGCATTTGTGAAGACAGGAATGCAATTGTTTCAGTGTGGGTTCTCCAGATGCAGAATTGATAACTTCCTCATTACATTTAGATACAAGGATTGCAGGTCTCATACTTGACATTATTTTGCAGGCCAGCTTGGCAGAGTCCTGTGTCACTCTTTGCAGGATATGCAAGTAGAAAGATGCAAGGGTCTTTCATTGCACAACTTCAGCAAAAATGCTAATTTTGCAGCCTGTGCATATGTTTTTTCTTTCATATTCTCCCTTTCTGCCCAGTAAAACAGTCCATGTCTCATATACAGAGCTCTGTTTCTGGAAGAATTGTCAGTAGTAGGAGAATGACATTTGACAAACTCTTTGTGGGCTGCTGGGGAGGATCAAGTAAATGATTAGCAGTGGGTTTTGTTTGGTTTTTTTTTTCTATTAGGACAGTCACCAAGTGTCAGGGTATGACCTGTTGCTACTGCTATAGCTAACAGATTAGCCAGTGCCTGCATATGGAATGGCAGGTGGACATGCATTTCTCACTCCTAAGCCAATGTTGCTCTTTAGGTATGTTCAGGAGTTACACCTGTTTAAAATACAATTTCTCCTTTTCTTATTTATTAAGGGATAGATGGTTTTGTTATGTAGGTTTTTTTTTTGTTTTGTTTTTACAGGAGTTGCTAGTAAAAGACAAATGGTGTCTTTAAATAAACACTATTTTCCATAGAGGAGGTTGTCTAATACAAAAAGCAAAATAAATTCTCAGGAATGATATCCCATATGTGATGGAATTTACTGCAAGCAGAGGTACCCAAATAGGTGACCTGTTCAGACAGTAACAATGAACTAATCTTTAGTGAACTAATCTAAAATGTTAATATTGCTATTTAATTTGTATGACGTTTTCTCTCCAGTTGTTTTCATTAATTGAATTCAATTATTTCTTTTGTAAAGATGTACTGAAAATTTATTTCTTCATTTATGGCATAAATATGAGGACAAGTATGTGAGTTACTATAGACAGCAATGTGAATCACATTCTTTGAAATTTATTTTCTAAGAACTAAGGACACCACTGCTAAGGTTTTCAGCAATTAATTCCTACTGAAATCCAAAGAAGTTAGGGACTTCATACCACTGAAAAATTGACACGAGTACTTACTATGGTGCAGATTTCTTACTGAGGGCCAGAGCATAAAAGCTAGTCATTCACTTTAACCAGATACCCACAGAAGAACACTCACTGGTGATTCTTAAGAGTAGAAAGAAAGTTGCAAGGAATAAGGCATGTAACTTGCATCACTATTACTTTATTTCACTTTCCAATTTGAGAAAAAGCAGTTAAAATATTTCAATAAATTGCCCCAGACAATAACTATATCCTGTCAGGAGCACTGCTATGCTTAAACATAGTAAGAAACCATCAATCAAAGCTTAGAAGGCGACAGAAAAATAGGGTCTATCTCTCTTTTCACAAATGTAAAAGATCTATTTCCTGCTATTCTACCTGGATTAACACATCTGCATTAAGCACAACAGTATTTGTGCTGCCAGTTCCTGTAGTAGAGGCTCACACGGTTTCCTGGAAGGTGCTGATAAATAGCTCTGCAGAATAAAAAAGAAGGAACCTAAGGGTCTGGTGTGGAACAAACTACGCTTGAATATTCAAGAGCAGAGTACTCACAGTTTGCTCTCACGCTTGCTATTCCCAGAAATCTGCCCTGCAGAGGACAAACAGCAGCAGGTGGAATGATTGACTAAGCTCAGAGGGAGTTAGTAATGTTACGTTACCTTTAGCTGGTAAAAATGGTGATCATCCTTCCCTGTTTCCAACGAGTTAATTTATGGGTGTTTTCAGAAAATATTTCTTTATCTTACTAAAACAAATTAAGTAAACTAGAAACGCAGAAAAAACAGAAACCCAACTGATGGCATGTTCAGGTTTGACTCAAAGCAGAACTGGTTTTAATATAGGTGACAAGTGTAGCAAATGGAAAGGCTAAACAAACTGGAGCAATGGCAGGCTGTGAAACTCAGGATGTGTCTCTTTTGCGAGGGAGCCAAGCATCAGGACACACCAGTTCTGTTTGCAGAGATGGTGTGAAAAGGAGGCAAAGGAACATTAGGCTGAGCTCTAACAGAATGGAGGAATTAATGTAGCATTAATCCCATTAAAATTAAAATTTGCTTCATAAATGCTTATCTCAAACCTCAGCCAGATACTAAAAAGTGACATCAATAAAACTTGTGTAAAGGAAGCCAAACCTTGGCATGAGTTGGAAGATGTGGAAAAGTACAGCTCCTTCACCGGGCCGGCTTTGATCAATCACATTCAATCATCAATGCCAATTTTTTCCTGACAGAAAACTTTTTTTTTTTAAGTAGTACTTGCAGATGGAGAGGAGCAATAACATGGAAGATGTTTCTGTGAGAGTACAGCTGCCACCCTAAGCCAGTCCTGCAACTATGAGGACCTGTGCCTTTTCGAAATGCAGGTTTCAAAGCCAGCTGTTGGAAAGCCTTCTGCACTGCCACATTACTGTTTTCTACTATTGCACAACTGACTGGCACAACCTATCCAAACCTCACCTTCAGTGCCTGAGCTGTTTGGCGAGCCTGCTGTTTACTTTCCTGTACAGACCAGCTAATTCTGCATTGTCACAAGGACTGGAAAGCAGAAGTGTCTGTGATCACACTGGGTGGCTCCTTCTGTGTTTGTTCTCAGCAGGCAGCTGGCAGGCAGAACTCTGGTGATAACCTCTGTGTTTATCGTATCTGCTGATGCTGCTTGTTGAAGTGGCCCCCATCTCCTCTTCTCAAGTGCTCCAATCTCTGAATGGTGAGATTTTCAAACACTTAAATTAATCCCCGAGCCAACGAGCCCCAAATCACACCCCGTCAATTCATTATTTTTATTGCAAGTGAAGGCAGAACTGAAGCTTAATGCCTAACTGAAGCTAGCCTAATACAAATAGCTAATTTAGCTATTTAGCTATATTATATATCAAAAATTTAGCTAATTTCCCCAAAGATACAATCATTGTGCTATTACTTCTGCTGAACAGTAAAGTTCTCTGAGTTTCAATTAGTGCTGTAGAAGAAGTATTGTAAGAAATGTTAGTTGGGAGTGTTGGTGGAAAATATGTTTGTTTTCACTGGATTCAAGTGAACATCTGAAGTCCTCCACATTTATTTCTCCTCAGCCTCTCAATGAACAGTTTCTCTGCTTGTCATTTCAGCTGATACAGATCTCCCAGTTGACATCAACACTCAGGGCTAAGTTTTCCAGTGTCAGCGCAGAGGTCTTTGTATCGTATGTGAAAACCACTTCCTTTTTTTTCCCATCTGAAGAGGACAAGAAAGTTCTCTATTTAATTTAAGAAGAATCCTTCTAAAACACAGTTACACATGACTCTCTACTTTTTAGTTCTGACTGTCTCTGCCACTGGTGGAAAGGATTGATTAAAAAAGAAATAGAAGTCAAATCTTCCCTGCATACACATCACAATGCAGTGGAATAAGAAAGTAACTATTTCTTTTTTTCTGATCTTTCAAACTATGGTACATCAAACTGTGGAACTACTCAAGGATTTTTCTGAAAAAAATAACCCTGTTTTCTGCACAGGTTTTCCTCAAAGCACCCTTGACAGGTGGAGGCAGAAAGTCCATTTCCCCATGACTCTCAAAGTGAAGGGACAGGCTTGGAAAGCAACCAGAAACCATAGGCTCTTTCTGTAGATGCTACTGCCTTATCAATATGGAATTCCTCGCAACTTCTGGAGATGCCCGTATAGTCAGGAACTCCAGAGCTTTTGGATGAGCATGGAAACAGAAGAGTAAATCTGGCTTTGTCTGCAAGTTTCCTGTTCTAGATTAGGCAGGCTGACAGGCCTGAGCAAATGGGCCTTCATTTGAAGTGCCATCTCTGCTCATGTTGAATGCAGGACAACATTGTCTGGACTTGTTAATTCCAAATCACTTTTACTGATTTATCTATTGCCTTACAAAGCCAGTGTTCTTCAGTTCTACACGCAGTGTTAGTGGTGAATAGCTGCTGGCTCCTTTCACTGATTTCTGTCCTTGCTATAAAAAATATAGTGAACAAAACTAAATAGAGGCTTCCTAAGCTGTAACAGTTCCTTTATAGACCTGTCAGTTTGACACCTCTAGTGAATGGCAGCAGAGCAAAAGAATTTCAAAATTTGTAGTAAAACAGAAGTCAATTCATTACCCTTGGGACTGGCTGTCACCAAAGTGGGTTGCTTTCCAAATCCCAGAACTATCACCCGTTCAACTACACATGCAGTGTGGTATTGTCCGCTTTCATCTACACAGCTGAAAAAAGAAAATTACTTCATATAAACTCAGTATCACACAAATATTATTACTTCAGTTTCATCCTGAAAGCTCCCCATACAGGTTTCCTTTCCTCTATTTACCCTTATCTTAAAAACAAGTAAAACTTTCTCCCGTTGTCAGCTAATTTTTCACTGCATAACAGATTTCAGTCAGAAGAAAGATGGTTTGAGAAGTTATTTCATGGCAAAAAGCATGGCTTCGACAAACCAGAAAAGTTCTGGATTTTCAGAAAACAGTAGTTAAAACTCCTAAATATAAATTTAAAGCTAATTATAACATTTTTTTCAAGTAAGATATTTCAATCTGAGACAAAATTATGTTTAATTTTGTAACGAATTTAATTTTTATTAAAAAGCTCTAAAAAACCTCAAATCAAAATCTCAACTTTGACTAGACTGGAACAATATGAGACAACTCAGTATTCATGTGTTACTGCCCTCAGACTTACAAAGAATATTGTTTACTTCTGCAGTTTTATGACAGATTCTGCACACTCTAGGACTTCACTAAGCAATAGATTAGACCAATACTGCTACATTTGCAAGAGGGCCTCATGAACTAGAACAGGCATTTCCAGTGACAGTGTGTTGGTGGCTTTTGTTCACAATTGCTGTTACCTGGAAGAGAGAATGTTCTTGTGGAAAGTGAATTTCCGATACAGGAACTGCTTCTTGTGGAGATATTGAAATGAATGCCCATCATCTACGTAGAGCTCACCCATGGCACAGGCCTGAGAAACACACCAGACAGAACACAAATTAACAGCAGCTTCTAGTGTTGAATAATGAAACTAAAATGTATCACTGTATGTTATGCCTCATATTGAAGGTGTGTGTTTATTTTTCTTTAGCAACTTGTATCCCTGGAAGGCTCAGGCAGTCCAGTTCTGAGAGTGCTGGACATCCTGGTTTTGTAAATTGATGCAGGTGCCATGTGTCACCTCGTTTATTAGAGAAGACACTTGTAGGAAGCTCCTTCTCTGTGCCCAAGAGGAAGTTTGTGGCCTCCTTATTCTCTGCTCCTTCCTCCAAGGGACTCGCCAAGGACTGAAAAATGTTGTGCCTCAGCTGTGCTCAGATATACACGCTTAGAGGGAACAGTGGGGGAGAGGTGAGAGTCCCCTCAAACAGCACAAGTGGAGAAGAGCCGTTGGGCTCTCCAATGTAGATGCCATTTGCTGCTTGAATAGGCAGCAAGGGCCTACAAAGGTCAGATGGAGTAAAAGACATCTCAGAGTACCTCTGTGTCTAAAGCCACACGGAGTTCATAAGAAGTATCTATCATCCATTCAGTGGATTTTCCAGGTGTGGTCTTCAGAGGTATCACAGTGCCCCCCCGCTGGAATACAGGAATCTGCAGAAAGCAAAGCCAGAGAGCTTCCCATACTCTGATAATGTAATATTAACAAGGATCAGAGATAACAGAAGTTTGCTCAAAACTTAGAAATTAAATTTTACCACAAATATATAAAGAAAATAATTCAACTAACGATGGGAATAGTAGTAACTTTCAGTACGTGTATAAGCAAAATAATTTTGCTTGGAAAAGTCGCCCTTATATCACCTTACTTTACCACCAGGGCACAATAGTGTTCAATCTAACAATAAAGGAGATGGGACTTTTGTAGAAAAGCTATTTTAGATTACATTTCTACGAGGAAATTGATGTGTCACTTTCCTGATTCTGAACATTGACAAGACAAAAACTTGGGTATTTTCTTCTGCTCAATGTAAGTAGCATTTTGAACACAAACATACATTCTCCAGTGTTACTGGGATCTTCACTGTGCCTGCATCTTCCATTCGTTTAAATTTTCTGAAATCATACCAAATCTAGAAAAAAATGAAAAAAGAATGAGCATCACACATATCCCAAGATCTGTTCCCTCTGCAGATGTAGTTACTCTCCTGCTTAACCTGTCACTATTTGTAACAGTCTATTTGATATGCAAGAAAAAGCATTTACTTTTTAAATTAAATGACCTTCCAAATGAAAAGAATAAATTATCATTTCTGAAACACAAAAATAATGTGACCTTTTGTACAGTTTGCATAATGTCTTGTATGTCTTAGAGCATCTGGAAGTGCAAAACAATGAAACACTTCCAAAGTTCTTTTTTTTAATGTAGTTCTTAAAAAAGCATATTTATATTGAAGTGAAAATTAACAAAAAAGTTGCTAATAACAGGTAACAAAAGAGAGCTGCATCGGAATCTCCCATGCACATCTGCCAGCAGGTTTAACTGCTTTAAGTGTGCCAAGCAGTCAATTGCCACAGAGATCTTGATAAAAATATTTTTCTCTGCTTGTCTGAAGAGCCTAGTCTATTTTTCTCCTTATACTGAGAAGAATTCTAAGTGTCCTCAGGTGCATTAGTGCAGTCACAAGGCTCTGCATGGCCTCATACACTTCCTTTCTCTGCTTACTCTCTAGAGTCTCAGGCTTTACCTTAGCAACTATTTTCCCCAATTCATTTCCCTTCCTTCCCTTCATAGCTGCTGTAGCCAAATTTGTAGGAGTGGACCACTGTGCCATCCTGTGGATAAATAAGTTTACTTCAGAGAGGAACTGCCCTCTGTAAGTGTCAGTCTTTGCTATACATGTCCCAGAATACTAAGGCTTGTCTTTCCGTGTTAAAATTTTCCCTCCCCAGTTTCCCTCTGATTTCTTTATGACATTTCTTCAAAGTTCCCTTTTCCCTCACATAAAATGAGAAGTCTAACCCAAAGAGAAATACATGAAAGAAGGAAATTGACAATTTAAGGAAGCTGTTTCATGTGATTGATGAGAAGCAGCAAGCCTTGAGGGGAGATTTAAACTGTAGGTGCAGCAGCTCTTGGAAAAGCAAGTAAGTAAATTTACCGTGAGCCAAGCAAGCAAGGCATCGGGATGGAAGGAAGGGTTCAGAGTGGCACAGCACCAGTGATCAGCAGTTATGAGATGGGCAGCTGGAAGGTTTCTTCATGAATCCTTCTGTGGGCTGAACAGCTGAGCAATTCACACACATCCTTACCTCCTCTGACCCTGGAAACAGAACTGTCACTGTCTTGGCCTCTTTCTCTGTGACTGGATGCACCAACAAAGCATTTCCTGGAGCAAAACATAAATATGGATGTGGTCCTCAAAGCTGCATCTCCCCAGAGCACCTGTGTGCTCTGGGGTTGTCAGCCTCCCACAGCCATTTTAGGCACATCATATGCTTAGGTTCACTTCCTACTGAAAGAAAAGGGATGTCAGAAGCTGATGGCTGACTGACTTCAGCAGCCAGCCATACCACAGTAAAAACCAATCATGTTTGGGTGGTAGTTGTTTGCTACTGCCATTTTTGAAGTACACTGTGATCTTTGCTGCTACAGGGAACTTGATATTTCAGGTCAAAACCAACCATGTTTTTTCAAAGTGACTGGTGAGATAAAACTCAGGTTTTGCATCTCCCATGTCCCCTATTTTCAAAGTGCTGGTCAAACTAGGTCCCTTAAAAAGGTCTCAGGTTCAATATTCAGTTACAATTTTTTAAATCTTGAGCAGTGTTTTTATGTTTTCTTTTTGTCATGCATCACATCAAAAATACTTAAATTCGAGAGAATAAGACACCTGCTTACCCAACATGTACTCATTTTCCACATCAAAAGTTTCCATTTTCTCTGGAAACTCTATCCAGAGAGACCTGTAGAAAAGAAAGATAATGGAATTCAGTTAATTTTTTCCTCTCCAATCAATCTGTTCAAATCCTTCTGGCATTTTCAGGCTCCATTTTTTCCCCTCTCTTTACAAGGCACAGTTATCAAGAGCTGAAGATAGGGCAAGGTCCTCTTTTGCATCAGTGACTCAAAGTACCCCTTTGAGTCACTGATGGGAGTCCCCAGTACAGCAAGGGTTAAGACACTCCAGTATACCTATCTTTACATCCTGTGGCCTCATCTTCTTCCCTCCTGACTTCTTCCTTACAACCTTGCACTACATCTACCTTCCTTCTGTCAAAGGAGAGATGAATGAGCCTTTGTGTTCCCACCTGCCAGCAATGCTGGCATCTAATGAGCTAGTCCCTGCAGCACAGTCCTTCCTGTTCTCAACAGCTCACTGCTGCTTTTATAGCAAGTCTCCTCCTGGCCACGCCTGAAAAACCTACACCAGAAGCTCATTTTCAGTCTCTCTCAGAAAACGGTAGTGTAATAACCACCTGGCTACAGGAGTCGTATATTTACAGTTTGAGAGATAACGACAAATATAGCTTGCTAAGTGACAGGGTCTGGGTTTCCTTACACAAAAGCCTGGCTCACCTGCTGACTCATATGCATCCCCTTGTTCACTGCAGCCTGGCTGTTCATGTGCTTGCTAATGAGACACATTTTCCATTGTGCTTGTCTCAGTGAGAAAATACCATACTTCCTCTCTAATCCTGAACCTACTGCAGCAAACTTAACACAATAGAGTGTGATTTAATAATGTGGGCAGCTCACATGTCAACAAAAGTTTCATTTCAAGAAACCCACTGTCTATGTCAGTGCATAAAACAGGTGCATTTACTACCTACATATGTGCAGACTCTCACACTATGTCTGTAATGCAAATCATCTTCAAAACTCAAACCACTCAGCCCTTGTCTAAAAGATCTTTATGTTTTTAAAACTTCTAAGATACATCTGCATAACAAAAAGTAAAAGTAAACGTGTGCAAAAGAACAGTTCTAGGTACATTTTTAAGAGGTTAGAGAGCAACAAAACAAATGTTTATTTTCTAATTTCATTTGTGTTCCAGATTATTAAGCTACTAAAAAAAACATTATGAGGAATACTGCAGAATTAAATGATAAAACTATTAACATGAAGTAAGATTTTATAACAATAACAATTAAGCAGTAACAAATATTTTCATGAGGGGCAAAATGGCATTTAAATTTCTAGGTCAGCAAGTTCAGAGTCTGTCTAATGTAACGGTTGGACTACTCCATAAATGTTCTTTATCATGACAAGTTTGAAGTCCCCAGTACTTAAAAATATGTTTAAAGACTGTGAAGTGTTTATTGAATAAGTGTGTTCCAGGTGTCATTTGGAAAAGAACCTCAAAACATAATTTTCTTCTGAGAACCCTAACAAAGCTTGCAAAATGCATGAAAAAAGGATTCAGTATTATCAGAATTTTCGCGTGTTTTTTTTCCCTTTTAATACTCAAATAAGTAACTACAAAAAAAAGAGATGGTAATTTAACTTCCCTTCTCCAAGTAGTTCCTGCAGGTAAGCCCTGAGGCTCCTGATTCATGCTCTTACCTCATGACAGGTTCGGCCGCCGTGTGTGCCCGATAGAACAGAGTGTATAGGTAGGGCAGCAGGACGTAGCGCTCTCTAATGGCTCTCCTGATGATCTGGGTGTTCTTCTCCCCAAAGAGCCACGGTTCGCGCCGTTTGCTCTCCATGCTAGAATGACCTCTGAAGAAGGGCTGGTAGGCTCCAGCCTGATACCAGCGTACAAGTAATTCTGGTTCTGGATCTCCAATAAACCCTCCCACATCAGCTAGATATTGCGCAGACAAATAAAAATACACATTTTTGGAGACTGTTCCGGAAAATGTGAAGCTCTCCTCTAACAAACATTCCAAGTGTATAAATCCATGCATTTCACAGTTTGCTCGCTGTTCTGCTGTTGGGCAGCTGCTTGTCCAAATGAGAGTGAAAAACTGTTGCAACAAATTATGCTTTGAAAAAAAAAATCTCAAGAGAGCTTTTGAAAGCTAAGTGAGGAACTTTCCCAGTGATAGAGGGCCATCACAGTGATGCTACAGAACACCACCTGAGGATTGCTGCTCCAGATGGAACACAAACACTGCACAAAATTAGTGGAGACATGATGGTGAGAGCCAGGTTTCAGGCTTCTGAAACCAGACTAATCTTGTGAAATCGCCTGGAAATGCACTGGGCTGTTGAGCTTTCCACTGTCTGTGCTGAAGTCTACCTTGGGAATACAAGTTTGGTGGCACCATTTATGCACAGTGAGAAACACATTACCTCCACAGAAAGAAATCCCTGCCATGTTGATGGTAAGAAGCATTGGAATGGATATTTTCAAGTAACTCCACTCTGCTGTGTTGTCTCCAGTCCACACTGCCCCTGGAAATACCCAGTTTCAGCATTTTGCAGGAAAACGGAATGTATACATCAGTTTATGCTTGCAGTTAGGGAAAGAAGACAAGAATAATCATGAACTATTTGGGAACTGCTGCACATTTAAACCTTTTCTTTCCTTCATACATGCATGTTCCTGAAATACGCAATAACAGCAGGTATTGGTTTGGCACAGGACACAGGTTGCTGTTCTGCCTTTGACTTGTACACACCTTGCCAGCCTTTCCTGATTTTTTTAATCATTTGCACTCTTACTAGCTTACCACATCAGTATTTCTAAGACAGTTTCTGTCATCTCTAGACTACTATCCATCAAACCTAGTAGAACAAAACAGCAAGGAAGGCATCCTTACTTACCATATTTCTGTGATCCAGCAAAGAAAGATCGAGTGAGGACAAACGGTCTCTCTTTTCCTGAAGAACGTCTGATGAGTCCTTCTGCAGTTGCCATTTGCTGAAAATCATGAATATAAAAGTCAGGAAGACAAACTCTTTATTAAGGTATTTTCTACACTGTCTTTTCTACACAGGCAGAAAAATAAAGAAGTCTGGACCCATAAATAATACCTGTTATTAAGTAACACATTCTCATTAGAATATATGTGAACAAAGAAATTATTGATGATGTACAGTCACAGCCAATGTAATTTACATTATTATGGTATAAAGGCACAGATGTTGTCACATTTCCTTGTGACCAATCAGTTAATTTCAAATATTGTAATATCCAGCACAGCAGAGTTTCAGTCCTTGATGAAGGTTACAGAATACTTACTACTGTGTAAAGTACCACATCAGTACCATACATTATACTCCATTAGAATAACTGCTGTTTGTGTCTCCAGATATTCTACCTGGTAGTACCCGTAGAGGTTGTGTACTTCCCGATGCTCCCAGTTGTTGTAGTGCACAGCATCTTTCTGCATTGTTAGTTCTGCCTCTTTGAAGACTGAAGGCTCATTCATATCATTCCATACAAAGAGGATATTCGTGGATGCCTGTGACACAGGGTTCCAATTAGGTCATGACAGAGCCAATTCTGTGACTTAGTGTGTTTATCTCAAGTGGGTGACAAACCAGTCTGGAGTATAAGTAGAAACAGAAGCACAAAGGCAAGACTTGGTAATTACACTTCTCAGGTCACTTGAAAGCTGCCAGCCATTCATCCCATCCCTCTCAGAGGCCTTTGCAGTCAGGGTAGCAGCCTGCAAGGCCACTTGATTTTTGCAATTCTTACAAAACTCAGTAGGAACTTGCTATCCCTGCTTTCCAGTGAGGGAAAAGAGGCAGGGAAAAGGGAAGTATAAAACAGCCATGAGGAAAAATCAAAGAAGGCCAGTGGTGAAAGACTGGAGAAGAAAAGCAGCATGGGGAATACCTACTATTCATGTCTACTACGGAAGTGGTTTCAGCAACTCTACTGCAAACCAGAACTTTGGGGCAGGGTGAGGGGAACTGGAAGTGTCCAGCAATGGTCACCCTGACACTTTCAGCACTGGGCAGGAAGGTCAGTATGAAGTGACTGAGCTGTGAGAGCACACTCCCATATTACTCCTTATGTGCTACCATGGTAGTAAAGGCTGGAATAGCAGCAGCTGTTTTAGTTCATGGGCTCTTAAAATGCCTGCAGTTTGTTCCTTCTACAGCTGCAACTAAGTGAGCATGTTCATTGGTGGCATATGGGCTCCAACTATCTTAGCGATGATAAGCCCATGGAGAAAATCTTTCTGTGGTACTTCAGCTTATCAAGGTATTTTCCTCTATACTACAATAATAGAGCTACAAAGACCAAGAACTTGCTTAGACTGTATCTTCTCTCTTTTCTCCCTTTTCAGGCTTTCAGGGATACGTAGATCAGAGCAAATAAATACAAACCTTGTATGTTTTGAAGGCAAATTGATCTGCATACCATTTTCGCACTTCAGGATTGGTGAAATCCGGGTAACAAGAGGAACCTGTGGATGCGGGGGATCCCAATTATTTACCTTATTTTAAGAACATTGTCTTTTCACCTAAATGCAATGGCCTAAAGCTGCAATGCTTTTCATAGGCAGCAGTAATGTAGTTGCTATTTTTTCTGAAGAAAAAGTTGTGGATCAAATTCCAGGCTGACTTGGAACTCAGTGCACCCCTTGCCATGTTCTGAAGGTCAACACACAAAGATTGTGGAGGTCTGCAGCTCAGCACCATTTAAGGATGATTGCTAACAGTTTGAAATATGTTCACATGTGAACAAGAAGTCAGGAAAAGACAACATCCCTGGTATTCTGAGCTCAGACAGGAAAGTGTCACTGAGAAGATGAATAACTGCATCCTGCCATGCTACTAGAAGTTGTAATATGTCCTTGATTTTTCCCATAAACATTCCTTTGCCAGGATTGTGGGCTTCCTGTCTGTAAAGAAAGGGGACAACCTCCTTTGCCTGCTCGCAATGAGATCGCTCATGAAAAATAACATGTCAAATCACTGTATTACTATTGAATCAAAGTCTTCAGGATCAGGGTTCACTGAATTTCATCTAGCCTACAGAAGCTGTCCTCACTGCAACAGACCAGACTGCATTTCTGTATCTGAGACAAGTTGGGAAGAGGAATGGCTGTTCTCATCAACAAATTCAACTTTTTTAGTTCTAGGCACTTGGACCATCTGTAGATCCAATAGATATAACAGAGGCAGCTATACAGCTGAAGCGATTAGAACATGACTTTACCAAAAAACCACAAAGTCCTTGACATTAGTAATATTTACAAAAAATGCAAGGATTATAAAACTTTAATTCTACTTCCATGGATACCAATTGAACTATTCTGCAAAATTTTTAAAATAAACAGCTTAAAAGATAAGGACAGAGTGTTTTTTACCTGGCCAACAGATGCCCTCAAAATCTTGCCCATTTCTGTCTTTTACAAAATATCCCTTGTCTTTTGCCTGTGAATACAGGGCATATGAGGGATCAACCTTAATATGTGGATCTACGATGACCACAAGCTGTCAGGGTAAGAAAATAAAATGCATCATTAGCATCAACTGTGCTTGATAAAACAGTAAGAGTTCACTTTTGATAAAAGGCAGAGAATGACTTCCTCTCAGGTAAAGAAGATAGCTGTGTCACTTATTTTAAAAAGCAGATACCAGTTTTTTTACATACTGTGCTAGGCACATGTACAGGATCTTAATTTACAAGGACTGCATGAACTCACCCCTCTGAAATAAACGACAAAACCGATTGTTTTGGATAAAAGGAAGTAACCCAATCCCTAACAACACTATTTTTAATTCACTGCTGTTTTCTGTGAATGGGAAAATATCTCACTTCTGTGTTCATGTGCCTGCTTAAAATCATATGCCTTAAGACATTTAAATTAATTTTAGTTTGTGTAGCATACAATAGCAACAGGTATTCTATTTTGCAGTTACACTCTGCTTCTTTGCTGCAGAACTGAGGAAATACTATAGCTCCGACTAAGAGATTATAAAACTTGAATGCTATTTCAACAGTCCCCTGTTCATTGACTTGTGGCAAAGATCAAGTATTAAGCAATTCTACAACTTGAGGATACTGCCTGAATGTTAATACCTCTGTAATTACAAGGAAAATATTTTAGCTGTAAAAACAGAAATACAGAAACACAAAAGAAAAACTGAAGCGACCACAGAAACTACCAATGGTGAAAGCTTGTGTTAAGATGAAAAATTTTCTGCTGTGCTCATCAATGACAGCACTGACCTGCTTCTGTAAGATTGAGTTTCATATGGATCAAATTTAGCTGGATTGTCAGGATACAAAACAAACTACTAAATAATAAAATGGTATGAGGAACAGAATTAAACAAGATAGCTTGCATGCTGGAAGCATCACCAGATGGTAACACAGGCTGTTACCCTGTTGTAGTTAAACGGTTTCCTGTATCTGAAGTACCCTGGTTAAAGCTAGATAGCATAGATTCACACTGCTGAGAAATACTGTCTTTCTTCCTGCTATATTGTTTACCTTGCGTTTTTTCTTCCTGAGATGTTCTTGCATCTTTCTGGGGTTCTGGAATTTCTGTTTATCCCAAGTAAAATACCTCTTGCCATCTGTGTGCTCTATGTCCAGCCAGATCACATCATAAGGAATGTCATGTGCATCAAAGCCAGCATCCACTGTCTTGACGTCTTGCTCATCCTCATAATTAAACCTGCACTGATGGTAGCCCAAAGAAAAAAGTGGGGGCAAGGCTTGAGTGCCTAGGAAAAGTATATGAATGAAGAGAAAACTGTCAATGTCCTTCAAGATTTTATCTAGAGACTCAAGGTATCTGCACAGTCGATCTGCATGACATCTCTGCTCCCTTCCCTGAGGGACATACTGGAGAGTTACATATCTTTCGGTAGTCTCCAGGACACACTGCTCCATAAATTCAGTCTTTCCACATTATAAGGTGGCGTGTTTTGAGACTGACTGGCAGTCTAGTCCCCTGTGTTTCACCTCTTCATCGAAGGGTGCAGTTTCAGACAGCAGCAATTATGCTGGCTTCTCAACCAGAGCCAAGTTTGACCAGCTGCAAATGCTAGGGGAAATGAGAATGGAGACCTGTCTTCACAAAGCACAAGCCTTTGATCTACTAGCTGCAGCTTGGGAACAACTGGTCTCATGCACACAATGGGCTAGGTAAATATTGACCCACTCTTGGGTACAGCGTGTTCCTCAGAGAATCTCCCGGGCAAGTGTGCCATAATAACTCCAATTGTGAGAGTTAGTACCTGTCAGTTGCGCAAACTGCTTGAAGATATCAAATGCAGTGGGTCCCATCAGCAGGAAAACATCAATGATCCCACTTTCTGACATCCAGCGTACGTCAGTTAGAGGTACTGCTCTCTGCTTTGCAGTCTCTGCAGCAGATCTGGATGGAATGTTCTTAGAAGGAAAACAAGGTAAAACTGAATCTCTCTCTCTACCAAACTTTTATTCAACGAAGGAGCAAAGAGGGAAACACACAAAATTCACTAACACATACCTGGCAGGTATTAAGAATACATACTGAATGTTTCCTATATATCCTTCACAAATCCTTTACCTTGCATACTGCTTACACGAAGTAGAGTAATAGTTACTGAGAAAAAGTGGGTAATGAGTGGCAAAATAATTAACACATTTCCATAATTAAAGACCATGCATTTTCTGTAGGATCTTTAAGTAATATCTACATCATAAGTTAAAAAAAAAAATAACCACATAATAATGCAGTGCTGGAAAAGCAAGATTTTCTTTTTTGTCATTGTTTCAATTTTAACAGAATTCCTATGTTTGTGTTTCAAGAGTTCCTTTCCTGAACATTTTATGTCTTTAGGTCAATTACATTTCACAGAAGAATGAGCCTGCCAAGCAGAAACGTGTGGCTATTCCAAGAACTTAAACACTCATAAGAATTCCTCAAATCCAAGTGATTGTCAAGATTTTTGTCCACCATTTTTTCTGCCTGCCAGATCCCCCTGTGTAGGTTTTTTCTGCATATTTTCTCTCTGCCTTCTCCAGTAGACCTGTTAAGATACAACATCTATAACCTGGCTCTTGAAAGGAGTTCTCTCTTTGTTCTTTTCAGTGGTTTATTACAACAAATTTAGTAACAGGGAGGACAGGAGGAAGAGACTGTCAATTCTTCATTAACGAGCAAAAGATAAATTCCCAATAGTGTTGTTATACTCTTGTTGACCCTGTTCTGAAGTGTTTTCTTTTGTTATTAAATTCTGAGGAAACTGAATGACTCTCACCTCAGCTACTGCCTTTGTACTAATATCCACCAGTGTTTCTGAAGAGTTCAGCCAGAAGATCGCTGAAGTTCTGTTAGGCTTGTGTGCTAAGAGAAGGGGCACTGAACCATAAATGCCTATTTTGTCATGTATCTTGTGGCCGAAAATGTCCAAATTATAAAGCCGGTAGGCATCACCATCACTAGGACAAACAAACAGATGTGTTTGTTACATGCAAGCATCTTGCACTAGGCCTATTTTAACTCTGTATCTGTCCCACTAAACTTAGTGAACACTCAGTTAGTGCTCTGTGTTGTCTTTTGTTTAGCATCCAGAGCTGAAATATGGACTGCCCAGATTCCTGCTTCTTTGCTTTGGTCCTTGCTATCTGAATCAAACAAGATTTTTGATGCCAATGAGACTACTGTGCATTTGCTTTAAATCCTAAAATATGATTTCTGAACTCTTCCATTCTCATGGAATTTCTTTTTCATGAGTTTTGCTAAAACATGACGAATCCTGCAATTCAGAAAAAAACTGCATGGAAAATTGAGAGAGAACAGAAGAGGCCATTCATGAAATCGCACAGTAGGGAAAGGAGAACAACTTCTTCCACATGGACAGGGATTACAATTCAGTTTGCTGTATCATTAAACTAAAATATACACTATATGATATACATATCTTAAGCTCTTGTCTGCATTAAATTATTAATACAAAGTTATATCTCCTTTTTATAAAAAACAAAAAACCAAAAAACTCACACTGCATTCACCAGCAATCTTTACCTGGTGTTTTTGAGAAGAAGTGTTTCTGTGTGTTGTGGTATTCCATAAACATGTTCATATCCATGTAAAGAGAAGTCCATGCCTACAGAAGTAGGACCTGTGGAAGTAACATTAAATTATATGAATGCAGAGTTCCATTTTTGGGCTTACCTGAAAGCAACAGAACAGAGCAACCTAACTGGATAAACCAAAAGAAAATAGGTTTGAATATTCCAATAATTAACTTTTTCATGCTTCCTTTCAACTTCACTTCCATTACTTATTATTACTATAGAGGTAACGTTTGAAATATTTTATTGTATTTATTCTGATTTTGAACTTCTTAAGAAGATAAAATTAAGCACTTTAACTGAAAAAATTCCCCAAATCCATGTTATCACTGATCACTTCTTTATTCTGTAGTCAAACTGCTTAAAATATCTTCTGTTTCTATCCCAGTACCTAAAAGACAAACTTTGCAGCACAGTGGACTTCAGAGTCCGAGTTGCCTGTTTTCCACTGCTCTTCTCTTCAGCCTTAGCCAGGGGAGCAGCATGCACAAGAGTCCCTGCCAGTGACATCATCCTGTCACATTACTGAATCCAGAGCAACTTTTGGCAGGCAACCAGAGATCCTGCAGACTGACAAACAATGGCTTCAGGATCAGAATCTGATCATACAGACTTTATTTCTCTGACACAGAAAACAGAAAAACATGATGCTGGCCTAAATCATGAGATACAGCATGAATAACAAAGGCAACAGCTTTCTGCCCTCTGTGTCTTGACTGTGAACTGAAGGAGTTTCTGTTACCAAAAGGAATTGCTTTCATACTTCCCTCTTCCTACTGTAGCTGCTGGCTAGTGCTGGTTGCTATAATAGTCTGCATGATAGCGGTAATGGACAAAGCTAACCAACTTAATTAATATACAACACAATGGGACAGACAGCAGAGCATGATATACTTTGGTAATTGATAATTTGAATTGTATTTGAGCCACCATTCTCACATGTCTACAGTCTTCTTCCTCTCAATTAAGATGGCTCAGTGTTTGCTTTTTTAGTCCCCACTTCAAAAGAATTTCTTTTTGACAATTATTAATGCTTAGATATCACAATTTCTCATATGTCATGAGAATATACTACAGGTGAAATAAATTTTATGTACTAACACTAAAAAAAGAAAAGGAAATAATGTATTATATACCTTATAAACGTGTACAGTCAGACAATGCAGTCAGTGTTAATGCTGTGTCAGAAATGGCCCACAGTGAGTTAATGAAATAGGTCACATTTAATGTGCTCCCTCTTGAACAGAAATCTAATGAGTATTTGCAGAATTTCTGTCAAATTATTACCCATTACTGATTTCTGATTAAAAGAAAGTTAAAGCAACTGAAAAGCAGGAGCAAGTGAGACACTGATAAACATTAACAGCTAAAAAGAAAGAAGACAGAAATATGAATGAACAAGTATATACAAAACAGTAAAGTTGTTTTCAGAACTATACTGAGACTTACCGTGAGCTTTGATGTCTAAGAAACTGCCAAATTTCTCTTGCCAGAGACCTAGATCCTCTTGTTTTTCCTGCACAAATAGAAATAGCTAAGCCTAGAAAAGGTAACTGCTCACATAATGTATTTCTAGGGAAAATATGTTTATTCACATGAGATTTATACACAGTGTACTGCTTTTTTTGACAAATATGGTTAATGTAAATAAATCCAAAACACAAATCAGATTCTTCTGCAGGAATTTACACTGAAGAACTGACATGTACATGTTGTGCACATGAAGTCCACTACAGGATAAAAGTAATATCTGAGGTCTTGGATAGAATCATAAAATAGCTCAGTTTGGAAGGGACCTCAAAACATCATCTGGTCCATCCTTTAGTGGTATAGGAAACCTTGATGAGACTATCTAGGAACCTGTCCAAACAAATCTTGGGAAACCTCTAGTGATGAGGCCCATACCACATCCTTGGGGAGGTTGTTCCAGTGAGTGCTTATTCTCACTGTAAAAAATGTTTCTTCTAGATGTTCAATAAATTTATGAAATGCACATTGCAGGGATAGGACCAAACAGAAAAAAAACCTCATACAAACAGAAACTAACTGACTCCCTCAAACAGTAAAGGTCAGACAACAGAAAAACATCTCCAGACATTCTGGAGTGTCTGTAACTGGTACTTTTAGTTTCCTTGTGTCCTGCCATTCATTTTCCTAGAATTTCCACTTCTTGCAGTATCTTTCAGAGTTTTCTACATTCATCCCAGAGTAAGTGGATGTGGCCTCTTGCAGCTGTGTGACTTCCCTGGCAGAAATCAGAGCTCAGACATAAGTATGCTGAAGGCAGCACAGCTCCTGCCATTTATAACAGCATGGCAGAGTAAACAGCCATCTGCTCTACAGGAGGCTAAAATTATATCACAGATACAACCCAGCCTCCTGGGAAAACTGCTATGTGCCTCTATGCACTGCCAGGACCCGGTCTATTTTAAGAGACAATTTTATTTCTGTATTAAGCCTGAATGTATGTGGAAGCATATTTTTTGACTGTTATAAAAAAGATCTTGCTCTTTAGAGACTCTCTTTGCAATGAACAGGGAATTAGAAAATGACAAATGTCACCACAAAACTCCCCTTTACATGCTTACTCCAGATCAAGTAAAAGAACAAAACAGAAATAAATTAGCAATAAAAAGGCTATAGAAAAAAAAAATTTTGTGCTAAATCTACCTTACCAATGACTTCTACATCACAGAACACATGAATCTTCCTTTAACTATGAATTTGTAAAATATCTCAATAAGTTATACCAGGTCCTTCTTGAAAGTGGCTAGACTGTTTTTTTAAAAATGGTATGGGGCAAAATGAACATGTGATTTTAATTATCTTTTAGAAAATCTTCATGCTGGAATAGTAGTAAGCCTCAGTTACCTTAGAGGAATCGCTTGCTGCCTCCTCATTTTGTGCTGTAGGTTTTCTAGTGAAAAGAAATACATAGAAGTAATCCATTTATTGTTAACATAAGCAAGGATTTCAAACAGAAAATTGAAATCGCACCATGCCTTGCTTTATACATTATGTAAGAGTTTTGGTGCATGACTATTCTGCAAATTGATGCCATACTTGAGAGCTCTAACTCACAAATAATTTTAACATTACACAATACTTGAGTTAGGTTGACTTCTTGGCCTTTCATGTTTATTTCTATCTGCATCAGCATTTTACCCACCCAGAAGATCCTCTCTTCTTTATCATTCTGCTAAGGGCTCTCTGTTAATTACAATGTTTAAAATATTGCTCTATAAGAGAAACACTTACTATGCCCATTTGTTAGTCATGACCTATCCTGCATTGTGGCTTCTCATCCTTCCAGCACTCTGCAGGGTGATTGACCTGTGAAATCTTACAGCTATATGGCACATTGCAAGTTGAACAAAACTTGACTTCAACTGCTTGAAGAGCGAATAACACTTACTTAAAGAGTAAATTTAGTGATAAAAAAGATGAAATTAATAACCTCATCATACTACCATCATTTATTCCCAAGAGAGACAAGGGGTACCAGGATCCTTTAGTGTTTTGCAGAATTAGCCATTAAATGAGGTTAGCATTTTGCACATGGCTGCTGCAAAGGGATTAAAACAGTCTGCAGCTAATTGATCTAGAATTTGTTTGTTAGAACTCCACTGTGTACTTACTGTACTTACGAGGTAAAAGAGAAGACATGTTTCAGAGCATAAAAACTTCCAGAAATTGCAGTTCTATAGAATTGTTTATCTTCAGCTACTGCGCAACCAGTACATACAATGATGTGATAGACAGACACTGTACCTGCCACTGGGAGGTGGTTGTAGGTGCTCAAAATACAACAACCCATTGGAATTCATGCTCATAACAGTCTCACCCTTGGACTGCAGCTCAACCTGGAAGGGGTTTGCTGTGATTTTAAGTTTGTAGTCCTCATTAACAGTTGACAGAACCAAAATACCTGCCTCCTTGTGGGATATGGACAGTCTGGCAAATGAAAACCAACAACAGCTTTATATGAATCAGCAGCACATGAAATCCACTTAACTAAATAACAATTAGATACAAAAGATGGGCTAAGAATACCTGCATACATTACACAAACCTCAAGGCTAATGTTGAGCCAAAGAAGGCCAAAAATACATGCTGTGCTCAGGGTTCACTGCATAATGCAAAAAGTGGCTACAGAACTGCCACGAAAACTATCCAGAGCTTGCATTCCTTTCACGTTTACAGGTAATGCCTTAGGCAAAAATTATGCATCGTAACAAGCAGGCTATTTTCTGATAGGGTCAAAAGGTCTCAGGTTTCTTATATGTATGATAAAACTTTCTCCTATGTATTTAACATGATTTTTTGAAAGTAAATTAACCACAGACTTTTTTTTCTCTTCCTGTAACACCTTTATATTGTAGAGAGCCAACGGTACTGTAACATAATGAAGGGAGAACTCAAATGAAACTGTGTAAGTTATTAAGGTACTAAATCATCATCGCCTAGATCACCCATCACTTACCTCTGGGTGGTAGGTTCCTTTATAAGAACATCAGGAACTTTGTATCTCTCTCTGAGAGGAGATACCTCATCAATTTTAAGCCTGAAAATATTGCCTTCTATTTCATAAATTTCTACTTGTAGAAGAACCTGTGAGCAAACAAACCGATAAACTGGTAAGGATAAAATATACCAACTTACTTTTAACACAGCATCACCAAACACGTACTGTCTGGGAAAAAAACCCAACATGTCTGCTTTCTGATTTAATGTTCTTTAGCATGGTTGAGAAAAAATCATCAGCTATATGAATTTACACCAGCTAACTCTACTTCACCCCTTTGAAGTGACAATGCCGTTTAAGTGAACTCTTTATCTTCAAGCCTCTGATATTCAGCACTTTGCAGCTCTCTCCCCAAAAGCAGCACAGAAAATAGCAGTATTGTACACTGACCTCAAAGTTGGTACAATTTCACTGTGATGCTTCAGTCTTTCATATTCCTTAAAATCTAGATTAAAAAATGGTTCCTTTTTCTGTGCTGACTGCAAAGAAGGTCAGGATTAACAAGAGAGGCAGCAAATGCTTTTATGCAGAGAATCTGCATAGTGTGATGCTCAGAGCATGGAACTGAGCTGTAGCTGCAAACTCCCATAATCCAAGCATGGGTTGGTTACCTATTCCCTGTGTGAATGTGTTACTTCTCAGGCTGTTAAACTACAGATATAGAAGACAATCCTTTTCCTGTTTGTCATCTTGAATGCAAAGATGACTTCTTTTTCCCAAGAAACTGCCTTTGAGAAAACATAGGAAAAAACAGGAATGCTTAGAAGGTGGTGGAATATAGGTCTTCTTATTCCATTGCAGAAAAAGAACTTAATATTTTGCAACAGGGGAAAATCTGAATTAAAAGTATTTTTCACATAAAAAGAGTTCTATTCAGAACTCTCTGTTTTCATAAAGCCATTAAATTTTTTTAAGTTAAATGCTGACCAGTAAGTACATATTTAGACTGATAGTTTACATTATCTCTCAAATATCTATCACTAAAGAATCTCAAAACCTGCAAATATTATCAGTCTTGCTGACAATACTGACTGCTCTTTCTGTAAGCTCCCTCTTATACTAGGTGGTATCTCACCTTATTCTCCTCATGAATAATCTGGAATTTCACGTTCTCATCACTTAATGTGACTGAATCCAACAATACTCGATAGAAGGATTTTCCAGGACGTAGAAGTTTCTGACGCCTGTCAAGACAAAAAATTATTGTTGGTCTCCCCAGTTCTTTTAGCTTATATCATAGAGAGGGACACAATACTAGAAATTTTGTTTACTTAATTTTGTATTTAATTTTTTCAAATACAATTATTAGCACCTCATGTCAAGAGGAAAAAGAAGAAATATAGTTCTGAGCACACCTAAATGCTTATGAATTAGATGTTAGAGGGGTTCAGTCACCCATCTATAAGGTTTTTTACAAAAATAATAGACTTAATTCAAGTGTCCAATTCTTAGCTGTACAGTTACATTACTGTTCTTCAATTGATCCCTGAAATTTCAAGTTAATAATCTGTTTTTCATTTTCTGTCATATATCCCAGTAAACAGTTTCTACATGCTGGGGTGATGAAACAGTGTGCGTTTGTAACCGCCTGAATACATACTGAGGAAATTGTTTCTCAACAAGTCAGATGACTTCAGAGTTTTGACTACAGCTTTTGGCCCTGACAATGTTTTCAGGGCAGAAACCCTGAAACTGAGGCTCTTTCAACAGTTTGTAGAATGCTCCATGCTAAGCCCAGGTTTTATGAACTATTTGAAGATAAGCATCTTGGAGGCTACCTTAAAGAGAAACTTCCTCATTAATAAACCCAGTATGTCAGTGACTAATTTGTATAAAGATGGGAAATTATTGCTTTCAGTCAGCTAACACAAGATAGAACATCCAGTGGAGGTTGGGAGGAAAACAAAATGTTGAGAGATAGAACATTTAGAAATGGGAAGAGAAGGATGACTTAGCATAAGGCTAGCTTTAAGGGACTAGTGAGTTAGAATTCAGATTTGACACTGAATTCTGGCCAAGGTACCTGCTTAACCTGACTGTAATTATGTACGCTATTGTCACAGTCTAATGGTTCCTATTGAGTGTTGTGTTGCTTTGAACTACAGATAGTCAAGAAACATCCACACCAAGAGAGCAACCTGCATCTGAGTGCACATGTAGTTAAAATATTGCTGGGGCTTCATCAGATTGGAGGACTGATCCTTCTGAATTTCAACAGAAAATATTCTGGACGTAAGATAACACATTTTAAAATATGCTGATTATTGCTTGCTGACAGGTGAGTAGAATGTTCACCTTTGAAAGAAAAATCCTGAAAGTAGCAGACTTGCTGTGATTAAAAAAATAAATGTGTAACTATTTCCTGTATCTCTTAATATTACTAGTTTAAAAATACCCACCACACTACAATTCTCCATACCTGTAAAAAGCAATCTGGTTGCATTTCTTAAAGTTGCTTTTGTCCACAGCCTCATCTTGGATGCTAGGAAGAGCAGATAAAGAAACTGTTTAAATGTGTTCATCAAACACCTGCTGAATAATCACATGATTGGGGGTCCTTTTCAAGAGCAGTTAGGATTAAAGACAGTACAGAAAACTCTGATCCAACATAAAATGTGATGGACTTTGAACTACTGTTTAGATATAGGAAGATTTTTTAATACATTTAGTTTCATGCTGTGCCATTTCCTTTTAAACTTTGAATATTTTGAGACATGATTGAATCTATGACTAAAAGAGCTGAATTTCAGCAGAGCTGAATTCTTGGGGGTTCGCATTTTGAAGCCAGACCTCCCTCTGCAGTCATTACAGTTAATTATCACATTCCAGCAATAAGAATGAAGAAATGGGGAGGACTGGCAGAACGGAAGTAATCCTTCACCCTCTTATACAATCTTCAGTGGGACGGAGGCTTCTGATGGTCCTGCTGACAGCTCTATGTTATGTTTAGGCTTGAAGTAATTTTTAGATTAGATAACAGTAAATTTTTGATTTGCCTGAAAGAAAATGGGATGCCAGTAGGGTCTATCATCAAAATACTTCCCAGATCATGCTGGGTTCAGACACACATGGAAGAGAATAAGGTATTAGTTCTGGCAGATAAAGCACTGTTTATAGAATATTTATTAATTACATACACGCAGCATAGGAAATGCAGACGGCACTCACTGAGGCTCAGTCACAACTACAAGTCCTGGATTACTATCCGAGATCTCACAGTGACCATATATTTAGACCACTTAGCCCTTCCCATTTTTGCTTGAAGACACGTACGTCCTTTGGAGTTTCTCTCCAAGCTCGTGTGCCTCTGTTGCCGCATTTAACCCAGGGCAGCCCGAACTACCCCTTGCGCTGCGGTCTCCGCTGGCTGCCCCGCTCCGCCGCGGGCAGGCTGTGCCCGGGCAGCGCAGGGCGGCGGGACAGCAGGACAGCACCGACACGGCTCCGCCCGCCCCCCAGCCCGGCCCGCTCGATAGGGCCGGCTCCGCTCGCCGCCGCTCCCCGCCGAAACCGGTGGAGCTACGCCGGCAACGGCGGGAGCGAGGAGAGGGCCGGCCGAGGAGCTACCAGGCTGCGTTACCTGACTCCCCCCGGCGTCCCCGCCTCCATGGCGGAGCTGCGCCGAGAAACTCCCGCGGACAGAAGGGGTGACGGCCCGCCGCGCCACCCGGGAACGCTGCGGGACCCGAGCACGGCCCGGCTAGCGAGTGACAGCCGGGGGCGGTGACAGCCCGGGCCGAGCCGGGGACCGGCTCCGCCCAGCGCCGCTCTCGCCGGCCCACGGCCGCCGCGTCCCTCCGCGGGGAGCGGAAGAGGCGCGGCCAGCGCGGCGGCGGCGTCCGTACGGCGGGATGGCGGCGGAGGCGCCGCGTTCCGGGGCACAGCGGAGGCCCGGAGCCGTCCTGCTGCGGCTGCTGGCGGTGCTGCTGCTGGCGGGCATGGCGAGCGCCGGGCAGCGCTCCAAATGGCGGCTGCCGGTGCTCCTGGTGAGTGCGGGGAGCGGGGCCAGGGCCCGCAGCCGCCGGGCCGGTGTGGCGACGATCGGAGCGAACGTGTGCGGGACAGGGGCAGGAGGCCGCGGCCGCTCCGCGCCTTCTCCTCGGGCGGGACGCCTGCTGTCGGGAGCGTCCCTGCCCGGGCCGCGCCTCTGTGGAGCCTGACCGCACCCGGAACTGATGAGGGGACTCGGGGCCGTGTCTGCCTCCTGCCCGCTGCCGGGCTTGAGCCCTCTCCGGCGGATCGGCGGTGGCGGCACGGGAGAGAAGGCTTGTGGGGACTCCGACGGGCGCGGAGGGAGAGCGGCGCCTGAGAGACCTGTCGGAAGGGAGGGAAGGAGAGTCCTCCCCGGCTGGTGCCCGGCCTCCGTGGGGCCTGTGCGGGGAAGGACGCCCCGCGCACCCTGTGCGGCCGGGCTGGCGGCCCGCACCGTCGGGCAGCGCCGTGGCCTGGCCTCGGGAAAGCTGGGCCGCTGCAGCGCTGCACCGAGAGAGCTCTGGGCCTTCGGGAAGGTGAAGGGATTCCGTCACTGCTGATAAACCCTGCGCGGTTGAAGTTGCGTAGAGGAAAGCTGTTCTGCCTCAGATTCGGTCAGATTTTATCAGGCAGTGAGAGTAGTGTGCGCGTTCTGTGAGGCTTTTGAACTTCAGGAACAAAACTGAAGGATCACCGTGAACCCTTCTGTTGGTTCTTAGAATAGAGTTTTTTTTTGTTGGATAGTCCAGACCAGCTCATCAGCAAGCAAATGGCAATAATTTAAACAAATGTCAACGTGAAGTTGATTCCGTTTGCAGAACAAAAAGCCCCAAGCCTCTCAAACCATCTTAAAGAGTATGTTGAAGGGGTGGTGAAGCATGACTGGAAAGTCCAGTAAGTCTGGCTCCAGATTTGACATTTGCTTTCATCACTATATTGATTGAAAACTCAAAATAGAAAAGTATGTTTACTTAGGCTCAGTGACATTAGCCTGATGCCAAAAGATTTTTGGTTTTTATGTATTTTTCATATATTCGTAGCTCTGTAGACTATTACTGTATAGTTATATAGTTTCTTAGCTAACTTCAGTATTTCTCCTACCCTGTTAGGTTAGACAACCACAATCCTGCAATCATTCTAATCTTGCTTCTTCAGTGAATGAAGGACATTTTACTTTCCCATTATTTAGACATAAACAATGTGGGGCTAGAAGCAAGGGTGAGGCTTCAGCAGGAGGCTGAACCACGAGGGGAATTACTTCATTGACTGTACTCTCTAATTGGGGATCCTTGTCAATTATGCTAATTTGCTACACTTATAAAAGTATCGAAGCCCTGCATCACACGTGCACTCCGCCGTAAGTGCATCTGGAGGACCTTCAATAAACGGTAACCCCTTGTTATCATTTTAATCTTGTTTGGTTTGTGATTTTAGGGCTGCTAAGGCATCGAGCCCACTAATACCTCTTCATTTTTGTGCCTTTGCAGGGGAAGAAGTTTAGCTTTGGGAAGATTCTCTTCAGCAACACCACCATTTTCTTGAGATGTAAGTGGTTACAAGGGATTAACCTGCCCTCTCTGGTTTTTGACACCCTGCCTATTTTTAACATTTGGCGCTCAAAAAGTGTTTGACTGCACTGGCTGCAGTGACAGCTAATCCAGCACTGTATGAAAGCCTTAGCTCTGATGTGGCTTTGTCTGTTAACAGCTTTGAAGCTTCTCAGTTGTGATCTGTTTAAGTTGTAGCAAAAATGAATGGCTCTGTAATGCTCTCTGTGGAGAGGGCAAGATGGGCAATGGGAGCACCACTTTGTTTCAGATAGTGGGTAATCAAGTGTGGGATGTGCTAAGCTCTACTGTGAGGTGTGCTTTTCCTATCTAAGATTTGTTAAATTCCTCTGTCCGGGAGATCTGGTGCCAGCTGGGGTGGGGCTAGTTGTACTGTAGAGTGACTGGTGTGAATACAGAAAGCAATGGGTTTTGAGGCCTTGTTCCTTTTTAGCTGAGTGCTTCTGGGAGTGGTAAGGGAATGTTGCACACTGTGGCAGAGCTCTCTTCAGAGGTGTTTTTTTTTCCTTCTGATCCCAGTGTGTGAGTGTTCTACCAAGCAAATATGTTGACAGCCTTCATGTTTGTTCTGTGTATTGCTCTTTGCTGATCTGGCCAGGTCTATGGGTTATGTATGTTACTGCTCCGAGGAAAGTTCTGAGAAATACCCTCTTACCTGTGAACATGAGGACAGCATCTAGATACCAATAAAATATTACAGAAGTGACTAGCTCTTAAAAAAGGAGACTTTAGAAAGGTTTGAAATCTTTGCCATGCACTTTGAGCACTTTAAGTGGTTGTTTGCACCAGTTTTTACCATGACGGAAAACTATTTAGTCTCTGTCTGCTGTCTGTACTTACCTTGTTGATTTTCAGGTTTCATTTCCAATACATGCCCTTCCTGGGACAGTGTTTCAAGGAGAGTTTGTTGAAGTGCCTCTCTTGATCCCACATGAATCTGGAACAGAAGGGGCTATTACTTGAGTAGGTACCAGTGAAGATCCATCACTTCAGGGTTAAGACTTTCCCACTTGACAAGTGTGGCTTGGACACTGAGGTTTGCATCTTGCAGTGAGACAGTTGCAAGTGTACAGCAGAAGGATCAAAATTGGAAATCTGCTCGGGCAGAGCAGGGTGGTTGAAAGAGCATTTTGGAGCTTTGGTAGGTTTTAGGCTTTCTTGTCTAAAGTTTATTAGAAATAGTGTACTCATAGTGACATGGCATCTGAGATTGGGGTTTCTGAAGCGAATTGTGTGGTATATGTAATTGTGCTGAAATAATCGAGAAGGAACTAAGGCATGGAAAAAAAATTATTTGTTGTAAGGCAGATCTGTCAGAAAGAATTTGACCCCCTGGCTTCTGATGTGGACTTGAATTACACTGTACTGTCAACCTTAAAGCAGGCATTAAGCCTTAAAATTTTTTAGTGAAGACACCTGTTTCACATACCAGCGTGATTAAAAGATTTACATAAATTTGGAAAATGAATCAGTGAAAGAGGAAGGAACAGAGGCTGGGAATTTACCCATTTTCTCAGCCTAGATGAAACTTAAACTGCATCTGATACTAAGAAGCTTCTGCTTTATGTATTTTTTCTTTTTTGCCCATGTCTGTGTGAAACTGGTCTCCTTTTGTTTCCTGTCTGTTACCTCTTCCATCTGCTGTGTGATGTTTGTGTGGACATTATGACCTTTCTTGCCAAACATGCTCATGGGTTGTTCATGGTTTTTGTGAGTACCTCCTTATCTCCTTTTTCCCCTCCTCTTCTTGATTTTCAATTTTTTTTTTAAATTTTTTTTTAAATATGTGTGGCATATTGATGTCTCATGCTTTCCGCTTCTGACTGGGAAGACTGCTGCTGGCATGTTGTGTTGTCAATAGTGAATTTATTTTTATCTACTTCTCTGAAGTGCTGTTCTAGAAGGCATTTAGTTTCTTGTATAGGATCATGATAGAAATCCTGTTCTCTGTAAATGAGTACAAAGACTGCATTGAAGTTGAATGTTGCTGGCTTTTGTTTGAAGGCTGAGGAACTTAGATTTCCATATTGCTGAATTCAGTAAATGCCATGGATGTTTTTTCTGGCTTTTGGAGTACTTCATTTTCAAGGTTTCTATAATGTTGATGTTTGAATATACCGTGGATTGTTTTAGTGACCTGTTTTACATTTATGCGTGATACTGCTGAATATATAGTTGCTTATTTATTTTTCGTAGAGAAAGAGGTATTTAAAAGGCATTCTTGAATCTCTTTTATTTTTTGCTAGCACTTTTTTTGAGATATTCCTCATTTGGTCAGTTTTATTAGAAGAGCCTCTGTCATCAAAGAATTTGTCATCTGCCCATGTCACTGCAGTGCCTGTGCTGTCTTAATTTCTTTGTTGTGCCCTCTGCGACATCTAGGGCAATGTGGAGCATGTATCCTTTGTTTTCATACTTACAAAAAGATGTCATAAGGAAACTTACTTTTCAGTGATTCTGCTTAAATTTTTGGTGTTAGAAACTCAGTTGTTGAGTTTTTAGCTGTATGTATATGTGCTTTAGTAGTCATGAGGTGTAAAATGGGGTTAGTCAATTAATGCCCTGTGGCAAGGTTTTCCTTCTAATTGCTTTTTTTTACCTGAAGTGGTCAGTATGGAAACATTTATTAAAAGTGCACCTGTAACAAAGTTGAGGATGCCTCCTCTCAGATGAATGTTGCGTCTAAAGTCATGGGAACTTCTTAGACACTGCAAATATTCTGTTAACTCAAAAGATCTTTGCCATTTGTTGACTAGAAAAACACTAATGAAATAATCCAAATGGCTCTTTCAAGGCTCAGAATAGTCATTGCTCATTTTATTTAAGGGTGGAGCTTGCCTTCTTAATGTCAAATTCTCTTCATTGGGCTTTAGTTTAAGAATGAGATTTGAAACACAAAAACCCACACAGCCTTTCCTAACTAGGGGGAAAGTCTTGTGTTTCACTTTTCATGCATGTTGTTCATTAGTAAATCAAAGAGGAAATTTGTCTTACTGCTGTTTTAGGTAGCATTGCAGCTTTGACAGCATAGGCTAATGTATAGATACCATGTTTGTCTTTTGAGGGGGTGGATGTTGACTGGCAAAATCTTACCTTCATTTTCTTGTGATGGTATTGGTATATTTAAATTATATACGGAAATTGCCCTTAGTATTGTCCTGTTCGTAGCTTTCTCTGCCTCTTATGGGTGCCCCTGTCTCTGAAAGGGAGGCCTTTTTTGAGTATTCTAATCACTGGGAGTCACTGCTGTTCTCCTCCTGTTCAGCAATCTGCTGTTGCTGAAAAATCCTTGCTTGTCTTCGGAACAAAAAGTTTCCAAATGATCTTCAGATCTTTAATAGAATTGTGTTATGTTAGAATAGAATTCTGTCCACATGCTTCTTTCTTTCACTGAATGGTAATTAATTACTTGAGGAAAATGTTTTTCTATTGTTTTGCTTTCAGTTTAATGTTTAAAATTTAATTGTGATAGTTTTGCACAGAATGGGAGGAAAAGCTGGGAAGGCATATGGTGTCTTATATATCTCATGTTTGATTTTTTGTTGTGTTTTGGTTTTCAGTCGAAGGGGATGAAAAAGCGTGTGAACCCTCCCAAGGTTTCAATGTTACTTGGTACTTAAGATACTCTGACTGCTACAATGAAGTCTTCAACTTTGGGGTAAGAATTGCATGCAAAAACATAGGTTATGGTTTTTAGGGGTAAGCAGATCTTTTGAGGAAGGGATTAGAGATGTCTCCCTTGCACATTGCAGTTTGGGCCTGAAAGACTTGTTGTTCCATTGGAAGATAAATTTCTGGAATAGAATTGAAATGATCGGCAGACAATTGCTGACTTTTTTTGGGTTTAGGGTCGGGTGGAATTGTTTGTCAAAATTCTTTTAAACCCAGGAGCTGAAGTAAAGACATTGACTCTAAAATGGAGTGTGTGAGTTTATGGTAGTTGAAAATACCTGCAGTATTACTTAATGACTGTGAACAGAAAAAAATGAATATTTACATGTTAAGTCTAAATTCTGTTCTTTATGGATGCACATTGCAAGTATTAGCAATTTGTACAAAATGTGTAGTGTTTCTGTCAAACACGGTAGAACATAATTGTACTTTCTATGGTTAATATTTTTCCATATTTAATTAAATTAATAATTATGACAGTTGTAACTACTAACACAGGACTGAGTCTTCACTCTTTATTATAATAATGTAGAGTTTGTTTGTGTAGACTGAAGTTTATATTGTCTGCTGCACCTCCATTTATTAATTCTTATTCAGAGCCTTTATATCGTCATTTTTATAGTCTAGTGTGGTTTTGATGCCTTTATTCTACTAAATTTGATTCAAGAGTGCATGCAGAGTGAATATGTGGAGCTCTCCAGGTGTTGCAGCTGTCTACTGAGATAAACCATTTGAAATACTTGATGCTAAGCTAAACTCTACTCTCTTTTGAGGATGAGCAAGCAGATAGCTATTTTGGGACTACAGCTGAAGAGCATCCGGGTTGGTCAGGATACTATGCCACTGCTTCTCTCCTCTTTCCAAACTGCTCTGAGCTCTTCAGGCCTCAGGTATGGGTAGAAATCTCATTTTGCTCTGTTGTCTTATACATTATATAGAGAAGATGGTAATTCCTGTTAGATGTATTAGCATCCTATATAATAAGTGTCACTCTGCATTGGGAGGTACTTCTTTTTATCTGTTTGTGGCAACCAAGCTGTGATGGTGATTTCTTAATTTTGTTTCACTTCTGTCTTGCTATTCAACATTTTGCTCACGGTGGTGAAAAAACCCCAACCAAATCACTCTTAAGTTTGGTGCTTCTTTTTGTTTGTGGTTTTGTATTCTGAATTTGTTTCATTTACATGAGGCTGCTGCTAGTTGAGTAGAATTGGCAGCAGAGTACAGATCCCATTAAACTTGACTCAATAAAGGGCTGGCATTTATTACTCAAATAATACTCATTTAGAATAATGGAAATGTGTGTTGAAAAATTAGTTACTTAAATACTGAGATTCTAGCAGTCCTAGAACAAGTTTGAAACAAATGCAGTGAGAAGACAATGCAAAACTAGCCTAAGGAAGTAATGTGCAGAGATCAGCTCTACGCCAGCTGTATATCAGCAGGCTGATAACAATATCAGCATAATATGCTGTCTTTCTTTAACAGTATATTTGAGAATTGAAAGCAAATTTTGCAATGTTGCATCTGTGTTCAGCCATTCCTCATTTAGACAAAAAATTGTGGATAGAAAATACTGGAAAATGTCTCATAAGTATTGTACCTAGTGTTGTGGGTTGTTTTTTGGTATTTTTGATTGTTTGGATTTTTTATTAAGAAAAAAAGGCCTGCCTGAATATCACTTCTAATAGTCTGCTTGCATGCCTCTTATTCCTTTGATGTATGAAGATGGCTTGAAAGGTTTTTAAAAAGAAAGAAAAAACTGTATGCTGCATGCTGTTTATGTTTAATAATGAGAAGTGTCAGTTCTACTTTTATTTGGTTTTGTAGAAGGCATTTTGTGGGTTTGGCTGTGTAATGTGAACTTGGTCACCCTAACTAAACAGTCTTGTGAAAGTCTTTAAGTAAGTTTTCATCCAATTCCTCTGAAAACTCTCCTGAATTTTTAGCAATATATTCTTGTCAGATACTAATTTCTGAAATAACACAGAAATTTCTTCTCTAGATCAGCTCTTTTCTTGTGGTATAGCAGTTTTACTAGATTTTGAACCATGGTTCAGGAGAGTTAGCAGAATTGGGATCTCTAATAGGCACTCACTCATCTAAGGACTTACTTTTGCATATATTAAGGCAGAAATCTCAAAATCCTGTATGTGTTTGTGTAGACTTTATCCAGTAATGGGGATACCCAACTGATTTCATATTTCAAAAACAAAATTACTTTCGCTACTATCATGTTTAGTTTCTAAAAATAGATGATAACCTGCTATTTGAGGGGAGGAAAATTAAGTCTCAAATTACAAAGCATTAAGTATTCAAGACTCCCTGCATAAATGGGATTGTTTGATTTAGAAAAATGAAAGCTCTCTAATGCCACTGTTCAAAGAATAATGAGGTTTACTGGAAGCTGTTCTGGTAATGTCATGTTCATGTGTAAAATGCCTGTAAATGTTAAAGTGCCTCTAAAGTGTCTAGAAATGCTTTACCTTTCTTATATCTTGCAGATTTTCTTTAAAGAATTTGTTCATCCAGAGCCTCTCTCACCTGAGAAACAAGAGGTAATTTTCCTTTCCTTATAATGAGTGAGTGTAGTCATGAAAGAGGTAGTTTTGGCATATTGATTTATCAGTTTTTCTGTGTTTTTTTTTCCTTACCCCTAAGGGCTTCAAAGATAAGAAGGAGAGTGCAGGAAATCACACGATGGTGACAGATAAAACTGTATGTATGCCGAATTTAAACATGGCTTGTAATCCAGCAGTCTTCTTTTGTTTTGGTCTTGGTTTCCTTCTTTTAATTTATAATTCTTTGTATAAGAAATTGCTGGTAGCATATTCTATGTTTTTTTGACACCTGGAACTGTTTAGCTTGAAACCAGGTAGTGCTGTGTAGAAAAACAGAAAACAGAGTAACAGAAACAGGGTAACTGCTTCTTCTATATGTGAAATATACAACTGATACCATTCAAACCAGTGGTATAAATTAAAAAATAAATTTCTTTTTCCATTGTAATTTAAAATAGTAATTGGAACTATCTTATTTAAACAACAACTAATTTTTACAGAATATATTTAGTTTTGTCTTTAGTCAGTTTTTTTAAATATTGTGCCTAAAAAGTTGACTGATTACTTTTTATTTTTCAAACCCTTAGTATTTTTATTATATGTGTGTTATGTCTAATAAGTACATTTAAAATTTACATACCAAATATTTATTAACAAGTTTCAGGTCTTGGAAGAGATGAGCTTTGTATTTACATGGAATACACCACCCATTTACGGCTAGTCTGCTTCTGTCTTTTTCTTGTCTTCTCAACTGTGCACTGTTTACGTGTAAATGTTTGATTTTCAGGCAATGAATGCTGTTATGAAAACTTGGCGAGATGGGCCATACATATTTATTGTGCAAATAGGACTTACAAGTGCAAAGGATTCTGCTGCCAGACTTAAAAGAGCTGAGAGAACAACACCTTCCTCATACCAAAACAAGCTCTTTACAAGTAAGATAGCTGTTTATATAGCAGACTGAAAATACAGCATCATTTTTATGTATTCCCAGTCTAAGTATTCTAAGGTAATCATAGTATATACTCTATATACTAAATATACTGTATGGTTCCATTTCATTAGACACTGTCTTCCCCTTCACGTGGATAGAAGTATTACTACAGCTCTTACAAGAAAAATTGTGATTGCTTGTGTCTTGAAAACCTTAAGACTGTTCTGTCAGTTTAGTGATGGAAATAAAGAGTCAATCCCAAGCATTTAAATTTTTGGGCTTGGCATTTTGTTTCAGAAATGTGCAGACCAATACAGTGATTTATACTTATAAGTCAAAATGTAGAGTACAAAGATCACAATTATCACCTTGATATTATCTAACAGTGCATTAATAACCTATTCAAAGGAGAAGTTTGAAAATCCTCTTAAAAAGTGAACTTACGTGTGTTTCTGAGTTTCTCCTGTTACACATCAATCTCCAGAAAAAAATACTTTTAAGTACTGCCATGCGTTACGTGGTAATAGGGTGTGTAATTTTAATTGCATGCTTTTAGTTGAGTATGTTATGAGCCTTAACTTTCTTTATTAGAGTGCAAGTTAGATTTAAAGGCCATGTGAAAATAAGGAATTTCTTTACACTTAAGTGAAAATCAATTAAGTCCTGGCTCCCTCCTTTTGGTTCCTGTTCAATTTGGTTATCGGATTGTTTTTTGACAGTGACAGTAGAACTGAAGGGGCCGTATGAGTACCTCTCACTTGCAGACTACCCTCTGATGATTGTAAGTAAACCAGCTTTTCTTTGATCTATAAAACTGTCATTTGAGTTGAATGTTGATTAAATACTCTGCTGTTATACTTCAGGAAACACAGAGCCAGTGTCTCAGGAGAAAAAGTTACTTAGCAGAGGCTGTGTTTTGGTTTGTTGGGTTTTTTAATACTAAGTACAGGGTAGGGAAAACAGATTTCGGTTGCTTGCGCATGTGCCGGTGTTGTCCTTCTCTGGATTGTTTGAATGAATGGACATTAGTTTGTAATTTGAAGTTATCAGTATTACTAGCTCTAAACTGAGCAGTTTTACTGATGCTCTTATTCTCCTTAGCTCATACCTCAGAAAATTTGCTGTTCTGTGCTTTTGTTTGCAGCTACCCATTCATTTGTCACTGCTTTCTTTGTTCTTTTACAGCTTAATCTTCCTTCCTCCACCAGCTGTCTTACACCCCTTGAGGAGGCCTTTAATACTGCCTAGCAGTGAAAGCATAATTGAGCTACAAAGAACTAATCCCCTTTTTATTCAAAGGAGTTATCGACTTGGTTTCTAGTTTCCTCTGTTGAGAAGGCTAAAAAATAAAGGAGCTTGAAATGTTTATGTAGTGAAGACAAACTTCAGCTGGGGATCAGTAACAAGTAAGGTCTCTAGCCTGACTCTATTAGCAAGAGCAGCCTGTCAATAGTGGAGCCTGCAAGCATTTCTGAAACATTTTACTTCCTGCAGAAGCAAAAAGCCTCCAGCAGCTTTAATGAAATGTAATTCACCAGTGTGAATATCACATGTGACAAGACCAGAAAAGGATCTGTATCTCTAAATGTTTCCATAATGGAGTATCTCTATGTGAACTGTCTTACCTAGGTCCTTACCATTTGAACTGCATGGATTAGTCAGGTGTGAAAACGTGTCAGGATCAGTAAGCTACTCTCCTAAGGAAGGTGTTTTCAGTTTGTGGAAATTTTGATGGATTGTGCAGCTAATTTCAGTGTTTGCTTGGTTTAAAAAAAAAAATCTTCATTCTGAAAGAGGAGACTACTTGATTATTACTGTCTTCTACTTTGGCTTACTACTTCCAGCTGTTCACTTAATGTCTTACTCCCTCATTCTCATTCCTCTTCTTAATCTTAATGTCCTTTTGAAAATTTTAACTTGTTTTGTTATTATGAGAAAATTCAGCATTCAGTGGGATTGTCAAGCTTACTGTTTGGTGTACAGATGTGCCATGAAAAGTTCTTCTGAAGCAAGTAACACTGAACCAAACAAAAATCACAAAACGTTACGATTTAAATGAATGTCTGGATTTCTTTCTCAGCTCCAGGTTTTTGGCTGGCCTAAAACTTGGTCAAAAACTGAGTTTGCTGGAAATTATATTTTGAGAAAAGTTGTCGAATTATTTGTACAGAGGGCTTACAAGCATTAGTTGCTTATCTCTGTTTTGTGGAATGGTGTGTAAATAACCTGTAAGTTTAAGGAATGGTGTGTAAATAACCTGTAAGTTTATTGGGGAATATTGTAAATTTATGATGAAGTTATTAATAGAATAATACGCGAGAACAAATAGAGTTTCGAGTAATTGATGATTTGCTTGAATTCTTACCTGAGCATTGGAAATCTAGTAGCATGTATCTTCCTTGGAAAAACTGCCTGTGAATAAATGGCAGGTTACTTTTCAAGGGAGAAATTGCACAGAAAGTCAGTTACTCTGATTCCCTTTGTTGGCAATGAGAAATTAGACTGTCACTGTTAAAGAGTGCAGAGAAGACAAACGATGCTTTTTTCTAGTCTATTTAAAAACTTCCAAGGTTGCTATACTTGAGGAGAAAATAGAGTTGTCTTACAGCTGTGGAATGAAAACAAGGAAATTATTTTTCTGGGTCTAAAGTTCCCATTTCTTTCTTCTTTTTGTGTAATAGTTTTTCATGGTGATGTGCATTGTGTACGTATTCTTCGGGGTTCTGTGGCTTGCATGGTCAGCCTGTTACTGGCGGGATCTCCTGAGGATCCAGTTCTGGATTGGTGCTGTTATCTTCCTGGGAATGCTCGAGAAGGCAGTTTTCTATGCCGAGTTCCAGAATATCCGCTACACGGGGGAATCCGGTAGGTGGCACTTGCATTGCGCAGTTTAATTGAGGGGGCATAGCACTAACGGCTTCTGATAAACTGGGGTGACAGATACATCCCAAGTACATGACTACTTGAGGATTGTTTCAAAACAAAGAACACGAAACCATATAATATAATATATATTATAAACATCATGCTCTGTGCTCTTCTAAAGGTAAAATGTTGCTTTCTCTGACTCCTCAGTGTAGTGTCTTATGTATCTAGTATGCTACATTCTGCACTGTAGTGGTGGTTTGAAGTTTAAAATAGGACTTTCTCAGTGTAGCTTGTAATTAATTTCTGACAATTGGTATTGGCCTTGGAAAGATACTTTCAAACTCCTTGTTCAGCATAATAGAATTGTAGATAACTCTTGGTATTCAACTATAGCCTCATAATCCATCTCAAGAAATTCCCTTTACATAAAACTGGTGCTCTGGTTTTGAGTTTTCAGGCTGGATGCATACAAATGAAACTCTGCAACTAAAATGTCATTATGAATTTTCTAATTGGCTATACCAGTGGTGCAGCAGGTTTTGTTGGTTGACTCGTAGAAAAGTATTCAGACTGGATGTAAAATTTTTCTGTAGCTTTTTTTTTAATGCCAGGTGACCTATCTTTTCTGAAGGCTAACTCCGGATGTAGTTAATAGAAAGATTATACACTTTAATAGCCTACTTGCTCTGTCTGCTCTCAAACTACAATTGCATGCAGTAGTTAATAAAACAGAAATTATATTTTAATGACCTAAGTTCCTCCTCTTTTGGTAGTTCAAGGAGCAGTAATACTGGCTGAACTTCTTTCTGCTGTGAAGCGCTCATTGGCTCGAACTCTGGTCATCATAGTCAGCCTGGGATATGGGATAGTCAAGTGAGTAGTTCTGTCATAGGCTTGTTGTGTTCTATTTAAAGGGTTTTCTCTATTGGTTTTTAATAACTTAGAGCAGTATTCATCTCCCTGTGCTTTGCTTGTTAAAAGGTAAGTGCTTTAGTTAAGTCCTCTGAAGATCTAGACTTCTTCACTAGTAAACAGACATACAGTTCCATACTGTGCTTACTCTTCTTTCCATCTACTTCTGTGTGCTACTGTAGGGTGGGTTTCTGAGTTAATTGTTGAAATGTTCTACTAACTGGAATGAGAGCCTTATGGACCTGCCTTCTGGGTGAGGGAGGGCTTTTATAAATGGGGTAGGTCAAGAATCACTGATGGGGGAGGGGGATCTACTTTGGGAGGCTTCTTTTGCTAAGGTTGCCACTCTGTCTGTCCACAGCTGTATGCAATGGTAAAAACACATGCTATGGGGTAGTGGAAATTTTTGGCAAGTGTGGGTTTCCTGAGGGAACTGGTGAAGAAGTAGGATGAGACATAGTGAAATGGTCAAAAAAAGCTAAACAGGTTAACTGAGAAACAGGACTGTTACCAGTCCCCCCTTTAGTCACATCATACCATAAGACAAAATGAGTAGTAAGTTTCAAGCACCATAATAATATTTCTGGATCTAGATGTGGCTTGTTACAAGGACCTTTTATTCATATGCTTCATACTTTTTTTAGATTCAAGTTGACATGACTTCACTTTTTCTTCCCTATTTAATGTGAATTTCACTTTTTTCCTGCAGGCCTCGCCTTGGCGTGACTCTTCACAAAGTAGTTATGGCTGGAGCCCTTTATCTATTATTTTCTGGCATGGAAGGTGTTCTTAGAGTCACAGGGGTCAGTAATAACTGCTTGAATTTTCCCATATGCTACAGACACTATTGGCTGTATTTACTTCTGTGAACAGCTGCCTTTCCCCCCTTCCCACCCCAACAACAACAAACCCAAATTCCCACTGCTCCAGTTTTGGAGGCTGTGCCTGAGGAAGTGTGTGTGAGTGGTGCTGCTACTGGATTCATTAAGTGCATCTCGGGATGTAGATTTCTGTTATTCTGTTTTTCGGATAAAGTATTTAACCTGTTGTATATTTGGTACTTTTCCAGTTTTTCTATGACACTCTGGCTCTGATAGCAAACTTGGCCCTGTCCATGATTGATGCCTGTATTATTTTGTGGATATCCTTTTATAAATTGCAGAATGCTAAGACCTTATTCATAACTTATTATTTCTGTGTTACACTTAAAAGGAATAAAAGGTGGTTTGCTTGTTTCTGTTAGGATGTTGATGAGTTTATGATGTTCACACAAGTTTTGCCTGTTTAGTCGAACTTATGGTTGCCTGTAGACCTTACAGTTCATCCACAGATAATGTAAAAGATTTCATTAGTACATCTCTAACAAGCTGGTTGCTAGTTTTCTGTAATGGAAGTGGCCAGAGCAATGAATCACAGCAGTTGCCTTGGCAGAGACTCCTTTTAACAGTGCTAGATTGACTTAATCTGGAAAACTGCTTCTTGCCTTGCTGGTGGAGAACTGAGAACTGACAGTGTGGTTTCATCAGTTCCTCTCTGTGCATTGGACTAAACTCTTGGTTCAAGCCCTCTGTTTCTGTAGCAAAACTTGGAAGCACTGTGGTGGCATATTTGGGGTTTCTCATAAAACAGCCTGACTCTCCTCACTTCTCTACCTTGTTTACTTTTCAGTTTGTTCTTATTGGCTCTCTCTTTGTCTCCAGGCCCAGAATGATCTTGCCTCCTTGGCTTTTATTCCCCTGGCTTTCCTAGATACTGCCCTGTGCTGGTGGATATCCTTCACTGTTTTACTTGGTGGGGTGTATTTTCTTTTAAGTTTGGTTTTTGTTTGTTGGTTTTTTTTGGGTTTTTTTTGAGAGTCTTTTTGGATGAACTTTAAGAAAAAAAATATGCTTCAAGTATATTTTTTTTCTACTTCTGGTAAAGGTTATATAACTTCTGTAATTGAGTGTTCAGGTAAGCTTCTGCTACCTATTGCTTACATCCAGTTCAAGAAAAATCTAGGTATTTGTGTAAAGCTGCTCCAGAATATAGTTTGTTATCAATCTCTGTTGATTATGAAAGTAGTTTGTTCTAGTGTAGCATGTCATGGCATCATAGAAGCCTTTGGAGAAATGATTCAATTTATGTTTTGGGGAGAACGCTGCTTAGCAACATCACAACCTAAAAATCTTTCTGTATAATTTGAACTGATCTTGAGTTCAAATTGTCCTTGAGTTAGGTGACAAAATGGGGCAGTGGTCATTTTTTGGTGTCTTGACGCATTTAATCCAAGCAACCATAATCTTGTGTGACTTCAGCAACTAGCATCAAATGCTGAACTTGTGTGTAGCAAAATGCTTATATAACATTCTTAGCAAAAGTCAGTCACAAAACTCTATTAAAAATGTGACAGCCACAATTCTCCCCTACCACAATATCTTTTGTAACCACTTGTTTTGTCACTGTGGTAGGAAAGTAAAAAAGAAAGGTGCCTGTATGCATGAATTGGATTTGAACTAATTTCTAGTTCAGGTTTTACTTCTCATTTTTCAGAAGTACAGCTGACACTTTTCTGAAGGAATGGGCCATAGTCCAAAATAGATGTTTGGATACCATCTTTGTGTGACAAGAGTTATAGGTGTAGATGACTAAATAACATAAAAGGGATGGATTCTGCGCCTTGGTACCTTTGCCATAGGATAAATCTTCTGAGAATGGTGTAACTTTTTGGAGGACTGACTGTGTGAGTGAGAGAGGTATTGATCATAAAAGTCTGTGTCCTCCTAAATGTGTGACCAGGTTGTCCCTTCAGAGGCTTTTCCTTGACTTTCCATACATATTCATCAGCTTAACTCAAACAATGAAGCTGCTAAAACTTCGAAGGAATGTTGTGAAACTCTCTTTGTATAGGCACTTCACCAACACGCTCATCTTGGCAGTAGCGGGTAAGCAGAAAATTATGCCAATTAAATAAGACCACTTTTCATTTCCATATGGGGCTTGATTTGGTCACTGGCAAAATTTTTAACCTGACCCATTTCTAACAGTGGGTCTTTGCCCAGTGTTATGTTGATATTTGAGAGACAGTGGATTATTAGTCCTGATGTTAATAAGATTAGTAATTCTATGCAGCTCCTCTAATAGAGTACTTTAGTCCCACTTCAAGCTGCTGTGGCAAAAGTTTATTATCTTATGCTATTAACTTCACAGAGGGATTTCTTGCCAGAATCGCAGTATCACTGTATACTATGGGATTTTTATGATGTCTGAGGATCAGAGTCATTCTCGGAAAAGCTGTATTCTTAATATTGTAGCATAATGCCCTCTCTGTTCTGGAAGAATAAAGATTGAGTTTCTTTTTCTGGTTATAGTAGTGATGAACTGAACTTCAAGAATGAATCTGTTGGTGCTTCCAGGTGCTCTAATATCAATACAATGAGCAGAAAACTTCTAAAGACTGCTTTTTTCTTTAAACAAATAACCAAAAATGCATTCCTTTTAATGAATAGCTCTAATGAAATTCCTTTCAGTATCTGGTTCTTAGTCATCTTACAACACCTTAATGGAGGGAAGTTTCTTCCAAAATTGTGGTAAGAGCATAGTTTGAGCTTTGGAACTGTTGAAGGTCAAGATCTGAATGCTTAAGGCATTCAAGCAGATCAGATTGTTCAGTTACCTTAAGGTAAGCTTTACCTGTCAACTGATAATGAAACCATGGTTTGGAGGGTAGATAAAAGTTATATAAGAATAATGAATAGGAGCTAGGAGTTGGCAAAATACTTCCTATTTGATTTATGCCTTGTGTTTGTGAAGAAACAAGAGTAAAATATACTGGTCTGTGCATAAATTACTGTATAATTTATGCAGGTCAGTGCAATAAATCCATCTCTTATTTTCCAAAACTGTTAAATTGAATTTCACGACTTTATGGTTTAGGTCCTTGATCTTTGTTTGGGAAACACAGTCCTATTAGTGGGATATTTGAATTGGCATCTTTTGTAGTAATAAGCAGCTTTTTTGTTTGAATATTGCAGCATCAATTGTATTTATCATCTGGACAACCATGAAGTTCAGGCTGGTGGACTGTCAGTCGGTGAGTTTCTATTAAATGCTTTCTACAGTTGCTGCCTCTTGATAAGTTTATATTTATCAGTGAGATTGCCACAAAGCGCCATCTGCTACAATTCTCACTGTTGTGGGTAATGAGCCTCTTTGACAGATGCCTATAGTTCAGCCTTGGAAAGAGAAGAGGACCTGACATTTCTTCACAACATTTTTCATTTGTGCTGATGTTTTTCTTGACAGGACTGGCAAGAGCTATGGGTGGATGATGCCATCTGGCGTTTATTGTTTTCAATGATCCTTTTTGTCATCATGATTCTGTGGAGACCATCTGCTAACAACCAGAGGTTCAGCTTTTCTTACCTCTTCTTAAAAATACCAGGTTTTAGGAATGCTTGTTTATTCAAAGAAGTATGATGGGAGATTTTTTAATTGCTGCACACCGATCCATAAGGATATTAAGCAGTGTGGGTAGGGAAAAGTAAACAAACCACATACATGAAATCCAGTCTGTTCCTGGTGCTGAACTTATGTAAAAAGAAGTGACTTAAACTTTTAAATACATTGTTTAGCATTGGTCTTAATGAACTACAGAGAATAGTCAAGCCATGTGAATGTTTGGGTAATGGACGTTTCGGGAGACAAGAGATAGAATTCTAAGATGGCTTTCATTCTCTCACTCTTAAAGGTTTGCTTTCTCACCACTGTCAGAGGAGGAGGATGATGATGAGCAGAAAGAGCCAATGTTAAAGGAAAGCTTTGGTAAGAGGAAAAACGTTTTTTTCCCCAATTCCAGTGTTGAAGACACTTATGTGGAGGAAGGTGTCTTGCTCTCTGGCAAAAACTTTATTACTGCAGCAAAAGCCAAGTCAATTGCCACTGATACATTCAGTTCTAGAGGAAGCACTGGCTTAGTTTAGTATTTACATTGCCTGTTTAATTCTGGGTTTTTCCATTGACACTGAAAACACTGCTACTGCTGTGGTTGCTTTGCCATGTCCAGTGGACTTCGTTTTATTAAGTATGTCAAGTGTTATGTTTTCAGCCAGTCATGATGACAAGGATCTCTTGGCTATTGTTGCTAGGCAGTGGTTTAGTGTACAGTTCTCTTTTAAAATCCCATTTAAGAATTTTCATTTAGCATCTGTTTTCTGAACTCTGCATTTTATATGTTTTATAACATTTTATATGTTAAGGCCTGGCTAGGAATGTCCAGTGTAAACATAGGGGTGAATATGTTTATTCATGAAATTGTCTATTGTAACACCTCTGTTTGTAAGTTGTGTAAAAGGTAGGGTTACATACCTACTGGTGTCTGTACACAAATCAGTTATGCTGGGATATATTAGTGCTATTTGGCTTGTTTAGGAGCTGACAAGTGTGTAATCCATTAGGTGCATTTGGCAAACCAGCACTGTCTGCCAGGCTGAGAGATGCATGTTGCTTCTCAGCTTTTAAGTCAACCAAGTGGCTGGTCAGTCAGAAGGCAGAATAAACTTTAGGAGTTACCTATGTCTCAGAATGGTTGAGGCTGGAAGGGACCTCTGGAGGTCATCCTGTCCAAGGCTGCTACTCAAGCAGGGTCACCCAGAACACATTGCCCTGGACCATGTCCAGATGGCTTTTGAGTATCTTCTAGGATGGAGATTCCGCAGCATCTCTGGGAACTTATGTCTGAGTTCTATGCTGCGAATGTCTAGCTTACATAAAAGACTAGAAATTTATATTTTCCAGGTAAAATTGTAAAATTCTGGAAAAACTAGGTACCCTACCTGTCAGGAAAAACTTCTGCAAGCCTTTCAGAGGGGAGCAGTCTTAATCATTAGCTGGTCTGTCTCTTCAAATCTGACTAAATATCCTGAATGAACACTCAGTATTTTCACTTCCAGTCTATGAACAACTATAATTTAGTTACCCCAATATTTTTCTTCTTTTGGCTTCAGAGGGAATGAAAATGAGAAGTACAAAGCAAGAACCAAATGGGAATGTAAAAGCAAACAAAGTTGTGAGTATGACCGCTGTACCTTGAAGAATATAGATTCATCTCTTCTTTGTTTACTGGCATTAGTAGCACACAAATATGTCAAGTTTTGAGCCCAATAAATGTGTGAGCTTTTTGATTTGCTTCAGAGAGTGCGTGAGTCAAAGTAGCATAAGTTAACAATACTTCTGAAAAGAAAGTGAATACAGGTTTCTCATCAGATTTCCTGTAAGTACAGTGGGAACTTAAGAATTCAGTCCATTCTTTAGGAATGTTTCCACAATTCATATAGATGCAACTGTACAATACAATGTTCTTATAGTGATTAATAATTACTGTAACAAGTTTCTCAGTCTGAGAGGGAGGCTGAGCCATATTTTAAATAAATTGCCCTCTGTTTTTCAGATTTGTGATTAATTATGTGAATGGGGTGATGTGTATTATTTTTATGAACTTGCCTAAATACTTTGGGAGAACATGCATTTTTTTCTATGTGACTTCTAAGCAAGATGTTTTCACATTCATCTAGGAGGCTGAAAATATATCTTGGAATCGTTTCATAGAATTCATGCATAAATTTAGAAGTGGAAAGAACCTCTAAAAATCCATTATAATAGCAGTCATATTTTTTTCATTAACACTGTTTTTCTCAAAGGTTGGTTGCAGCTGTATACTACTTCCCTGAGGATAGATAATATGAAAATAAAATTTGGGGGGGGGAGGGGGCGTGGGGAAGTGAGGACTGTTACAGAATTCACAGCAAGTAGGTGGGTTTTGCTTTACTCATATTTTTTTTCTTGGAATGTGTTTTCTATAAGCCAGAAATAAAATTGAAGGGCTTTTTTGTGTTTGTTTAATTTTTTAACTGACATTATAAATATATTGGGTTTGTCAAGTAGGTTGAGAAGAAAAAGGCTTGCATATGACAGCATTGTGGGAAATCTGACTTGTTTTCTGTTTAATTTCTGTACTTGTAGCAAGAGGATGACCTGAAGTGGGTAGAGGAGAATGTTCCTTCATCAGTGACAGATGTGTGAGTATTTTTATAGTCCCAGTAAAGGCACAGAAATACATTAGAATGCCTTGTAACTTGTATTCTTCACTTACATGGGCAGAGGCTGGATTCAGCCTGGCACTGGCCTCTGCCCCCTTAGTGTGATTACACTTGGCTGTATGCAGTCTGCCATGTTGAGCACAGGCTGACTTCAGGAACACTCTTTTGGAATGTGAAACCGTAGACTGGTTTGCACTTCACTGAAGTCAAAACATTATAAATAAATCCAGAAAACAAAGAACAAAGAAACCTTCTTTCTTTTTAGTGCTCTGAAAATATTGAGTATCTTGCTGAATGGAAACCATAGAATAATGTAATCCAGTTTTCAACTTTATTTGGAACGTCTGTTGTCATGTAATCCAGTTTTCAACTTTATTTGGAACGTCTGTTGTCATTTTTGTGCTTATGGTAATATAGTCAGCTGTGTACACTCTTAATACGTCTTCTGCTTTTAATAACTTTTACATGCTAAAGGTGTCGGTGCCTGTGTCTGAATTTTTCGTAACAAAACCAAAGTTCACATATTAATTGTGTTCACAGATTTGAACAGGTAATTTTAGCAGAAGATCTGGATTGAAGTACAAAACTTTGATTGAAGTTAGGTAAAGACAAGAAATTATGTGAAGTTATAAGAGGGAAAAAAAGTGCATAGGATTCCTTAAGGAAAAAAAGGGCTAGACTGGTGTAAGCTAGGAAGGGGCACTTTGAGGTAATCTGCTGCAGGTTTTTCTGTTCTTGAGAGTGTGATCAGGGTTGTGAAGAGTGAAGATCCCTATACATGGGAGATCTATTGTAGCTGGAAAGTACTGAAGTACCAGTGGAACTTGTTTGACTTCTGGGACATGTTTTTACAACATGGTCCCATATTGTAAATGTCTTCAGTGCAGTTCAGCGGTGTACCTGTATGAATGATGTGGCTTATTTCATGGCAACTTGGAAATTGTTCGGTAGGTAATGAGATGCATAATAAAAAATAATTTTAAAACTGTGAAGGTCGTTGAGGATTCTCCTTGGGCTCTTTCTTTTCTGTGTGTCTTCCTGTAATTTCTGTTAAATTGAAAGGTCTGTCTTCATTGTTTCTTTTCTGTGCCCTAAAGAGCAATATAAGATTGAAAATGGTTGTCAAAATGGTCTTAATTATTTTAACTTTTTTTTCCCCCCACTGCAGTGCTCTTCCAGCTCTTCTGGATTCAGATGAGGTCAGTAAAGAAATATTCAGTTCAAATTAGTCTTCTGACATACCAGAGGAGTCATGAGTCAGCTGATAAGGTCTTGGCGTATTAGAACTGGACTCTGATCTTGTCAGTGCAACAGCAAAATACTGCACGGGGGGAAGGGTAGTGGGAACAAGCATGATACAACTTCTTAGAATACAAATGTTTTCTAAATATGTATTCTAAAGAAAGTGGTATATCTGCTGTGTAAGTTAGACTCCTGACTTAAAATGCATATGAGTGTGATTTGTTGTGAATGTGCATGTTCTGAATAATGCAAACCTAGTGGGGAAAATTACAAGATTGGGTATTTTATTTTCCAGGAAAGAATGATTACCCACTTCGAAAGGTCCAAAATGGAATGAAGGAGTAGCTCTTTCCTCTTGGAAGTGGAGACACCTTTTCAAGTTACTTGGTGGAGCAAGTGCATCCTGCTGATTTGTCTCTTGATCTCAGCCTTGAAAAGTTTGATGCTTTAATGTCATGGAGGGTGTCTTGCTGTGGAAGAAGTTCAGAAGGACATTATAAATCTTTTTGAAATTTGAATTTACAAAGTTGCTGCAAGTTTGGATTTTTAAGCAATTTACATGTGTACTATTACAGCACCTTCTGTAACTTTTCAAATATTTAATCTGTGAAACTAAAATTCCTAATGTCTGCTTGAGGAGTTTATATCTCAATGTTAAAATTGACACTTAGAGGTGAACTGCCTGTACCTTTGTGGGGGGAGGGTGGGGACAGATTGAAATAAGCACTGAAGAAACAACAGACCCATTTTCTACTAGACACAGCTGCTGTTGTATGTCATGTGTCCAACATGCAAGACAGAGTTTGAAAGAGAAGCTCCTGTTGATAAAGGAAATTAAGATGCCAGAAAGGAAATATTTGGAAAAGTTACAGTGATACGAATTTTTAACAAAATCAAGTGCAATTTTATTCATAACACTGTGTATGAAAGATTTTCTATTTTAAATGCCATTGACCTGTAGGTAACAGCTGCCTAGAGCTAACACTTGCTGTTGTGGCACATCTCATTGCCGGCAATGTGGTGGATGCCTGGAAAAACGATTTGCCCCTACCTTTCATGTGTTGCCTGATTTAATTAAAAAAAAACCCAACAAATAAAACCACAACAGAAGAACATCACCAGAGCCACTCCTGCAGTGCTCCACAAGTGCTTGACTACACATGTTAAGCAGATATGAACTAGATGTTTCAGCAGAACTCTTCGCCCTTTCCATGTAACATCTCCCACCAGGAAGCTGGCACTCCTTGAGAAAATGGCAGTGCTTTCTAGGGGGTGTGAGCACTGCCTACCTTACTTGAAAGAGGATTTGTGGGGAGTCCACAGTGCTGGGATAGTTCTGTTCCAGTGCCTGTTTAGATTTGCTTCCCATGTAAGTGATTTGATGATGGGCTGTCCTGTCCCAGTTGATCCGTGTGGCCGAGAAGTACTCTGAGATCACTGTGTTTCAGTCAAAGTTGCAGGTTTCTATTCTATATGATTGCATTTTGTTTCTCCTTTTGAAATGAAGAAGAGCTTTTGGACAATGTTCTGTTTTTTGCTTGGCTGCAGCAGCTTAAGTTGAAATAACTTCCTCATGGAAACATGTTGTGGACTGTATGACAAAAGCTCTAATTTGGGTTCATAACCTTTAAAACTGATGATTAGGAGGCAAGCAGCAGCTGGATATCTAGGAAGCAGCTGTGGCTGCTCCTGGAACAGCATAGAGAGTCAGCTTTTCTTCTAGGTAGGAGAGAAGAACCTTTTAGCTAGGTTCTTCTCTCCTAGCTATGTCAGCAGAAGTGAACATGTGCCTGTACTTCATTCATTCCACTGTAAAGTCTGGTAGCTTAGCTGTAGCTCATCTTTTTCAGCAATTTTCAAGCTGAAACATGGCACTTTACAGTTCAGTAGCTGAGGCACAAGGACATGGTATCTTCTGCTACCTCTGCTGTGAGGGTGCCAGATGGGCAGAGAAAAAAAAGCTGTGGTTATAGCATCTCACTGCTTCTGCAAGAATTGCTGGAGCTCTTCTGCCATCCTCTTTAGGCCACAGACAGAATCTTTAATTAGAAAACACTTCTAATTTGCTATGCTTAATTGATATAGATAAAAAAAAAAATACCTCCATGTCCTTTTGGGGAGAGGAAATTTTGTGAAATGAAGCTACACAAAGCTTGCTATTTAATGGGTTTTTTTCTTGTTTTGTTTTAATTTTTAAAAAATCCTATTGTTTTGGGTTGTTTAGGTTTTTTGAAACAAATAGGAAAAATGTTCTCTACTGGAAGCACAAAAGTTTGTATGTACTATTTAATAAAGGCTAGGCAAAGAGTAGAAAGGCCTACATTGTGTCCTTCCACTTTCTTATTCCCTGTTCTTAAATGAGGAAGTGCTACCACCTTCACAAAACTGCCTGATTTTAGTTCTTTAGTCCACTGTATATAAAATGCAGTTATTCCCATGTTGGTTTTTTTTTTCAAGATTGAAAATACAGTGGAAGTCTGTCATTTAAAAAGCTAATGGAGGTAAGGAAATAATGAATTTCTGGAAAAAAGGAAAAGAACCAGTTTTCCTAATTGTATTCATAGTTTAAGTAATAATTTGAAAACTAAAATAAATGTAGCAGTGTTGTGTTCTCAGCCTCTGACTGCAGTGGTCTTAGGCAATGCTCACAGCCTTCTACCCTTCCATCTTGTACTCGCTTTCAGCAGTATTTAAAGTTGTCCTGAATTCCACAGGGATTGTTGATCCCTTAGTTAGCAATTTCTGTTTTTTTCACTTGTTTAGCAGAGCTTCTGTATTGTTGGAAAGTAGCATCTGCTTCCTAGCCTACAGCAGGTGTGTGCTGGGGCTTGTTTGCAGTCTTTGGGAGAAGTTGTGCGAGAGCACAGCTCCCACAGAATCGTGTGGGCTATGGCATTGCCATTGCAGGAGAGATGGTAGTAGATAAAATGTGGGTGAGGAGCACAGGGCGTCTGTGCAGTATTGCAGCAGTGTGGCCTCTCTCTCAGGATGTTTGGTCAGTTATGTTGGTTCTACTGAGGGATCTTTGCCTCTTCTGAAACTTGATTTTGCTCCTAAAGACATGTTGGCTCCATGACAGAAAAACTAATGACAGCTTCAGCTAGATAGCTTGCTAGAATACATGAAACTAGATATCCTGCGGGTTTTCAATTATGAAGTCAGGGAAGACAATTCAAATTTATACCCATTCATTCAAAAACAAACCATGCAAACTGTTCTGATAACCTGGTGAGCTGGAGGGAGAAAAGATCTACTTTTAGGTCTGAGATCTGCAAGAGTTCTTCAAGAAGCTGTTTGTAATTATACTCTACTTGCAGAAAAAGTGTCTGACAGAAATACTGTGGAGCTCTTATGCCTGATTAGTTCTGTATGGATTTTTTTGTTTATTTGTGAGAAGTAACTGTGATGTTACCTTTGGAATTGTAGCATGCACATACCATACAGAAAACTGGAAACATAGTGAAGAAGGTGATGCTGACCAGCTTTTCGTTTGGGTAACCAGATGTTCCTGCTAGGAACTCCAAAAGGAGGGACTGAGTAAGAGATCACATGGCATGGTAAAGAAATGCAAGAGGCTTGATAGGCAGAGTGAGTCAGAATCATAAGACCTGGGGTAGGGAAGCTTATGTTTATCTTCTTCTGCAGATGTTGCTGCCTGTGTGTGAGTTTGTGGGCTTTATTTGTCCTCGTGTTCATTTTACATGGCATTTTATGTTGTATGCTACTTCTTAAAGCCTGAAGAGGGTAATGCTTCATCAATCATTTGCTCTCTAGATTACAACCATGTGAAGTCGTTACTACCCAGTGTTACTGAAACTTAGGTTCCCTTTCACTAAATCTGTGCCATGTCCCTTTTCTTTTTGTAGGGATCCTAGGTCAAAAAGACCAGCTATGTGCTTGAGCCACAACACCTTTGGCAATTTGCAGTTCTGCTGTGTGTGAAGGGGGATGTGACTTAGGACAATTTTGTGCTTTAGCAAACATGTTCATTCCTGAGCAGGAAAGAAGCTGGCTGCAAGAATGCCATGCTTGTTCTCCCATTCCTGTGCTGTGATCTTCCAGCACAGAGCATCATCCTCAGTCCCTGTTTTCTAAACATGGTCTCGGTTGGTAAAGATGCTTGGGGAATTTAGTACCATGTGCTTTTTGAGTTTGGTTTAGATAGTTTCTAGTGATGGTGAATGTTGCACCTCTCCCTGACGAACATGAATGCAACTGTGGCTGATTCTGAAAGGAACAAACAAGATACCCTTGTGGAGATTGAACTTCACTCCCGAAGTTCATAGGATAAGATCATTAAACTTACGACCTTAAAAAAATAGACGTTTGCTTGCAAGATACGCCGTGCTGTTCTCATCTGGTTGCCGTAGGTTATGCAGGTCGATTTTTGCCGATGTATATGGGATGACTTTTCTACCTTCTCCGGTTTATGGTAACTAATGGCAACCGGACACCTCCTGTAGTGACGCTGTGGGAAGACGCCTGCTTCTTAGTCTGTCCCCTTTTCGGGCCTTATGAACATGCACAAGCGTTATGTCAGGGTGAGGAGAGTTCCCTCTGTGCCGTGCCGGCCCCCGTTTCCCGTTCGCATCCGAGCCGCCGTTTGTCGGGCTGGGACAGCAGCAGGCTCCTGGCGGGGTGGGCGGGCCGAGCGGGGCGGGACGAGGGATGAGGGCGGGCAGGGCCGCGGTGCGGAAGCGCTGCCGGAAGGGGCGGGAGCCGTGGG
>VZRM01000661.1:616795-642984 GCA_013397955.1 Grantiella picta
ACAGCCCTGCCCTGCCCTGCCCTGCCCTGCCCTGCCCTGCCCTGCCCGGCTGTGGGGGAAGCTGCCGGGGCTCCCGGGGCTGTAACCCTGGACCGGCTACTTGCTTGCTAAAATAGCATTCCCTGTGGTTTGACTTAAATTTGTCTCGGGGGGCTGGTGCTGTGTCGAAGTCCTAGATTTCCAGTATGTTTGCACGTGTTAGTGATATGTAATTGTGGGCTGTGTTTTTGCGCATAGTTGACAGTCGGGGTTTTGGTCAGGTGACTGCACCAGCTGCCCTGATGATTAGGCTTGATAACCATTCTTTCAAAGCCTTGAGCAGATACCATAAAATGTAGTACAAAATCAAGATGCAAAACGGCAGTTAAAAAAGCTTCAGACACTACAGAATTGTGACCCCGATTAATTGTTTTAAGAACAGAATTATGTCCTGAATGATAATGCCCCAGTTATACGTGAATTATTTATGCTGGAGTTATGTACTGGAGAGGATGTGATGATTGTTCCTGCATTGCAGTTTTCACCTTTTTTCTCTTTGAAGGCATTTATTTTGCTGAACTAGGAAAAAAAGCCCAAAGCTACAGAATTACAGCTGTATGGTTTTGTAAAAAGACATGGAACTGTCTCTACAACGTTTCTACCAACTACTAGAAGAAAAGTCTTGCAGGAAACAAGATTTTATTAAAATTCAAAATTCTTTGGTGATGAAGGAGTACTAGATGTAGAAAGAAATATTTATGTATGTTGCTTTCCTATAAGATACTCAGTGAAGAAGAAATTCAGTCATATTTCATGACCATATGAAGATTCTATGCTTATTGTATGGTGTAAATGCTGTAAAGAGGAAGAATTGAAACTCTGCCAAAGAGTTTCTATATAAAGGCCCTCTTTTATAAATCTTAAATGATTCTTGGTTGTTCAAGAAATCTAAATATCATCTAAGCAAAGCTGCCACTTTCCTTCCAAACGTAGCTGACTATTTTAGATATTGTAAAAACCTGACGGTTAAAAAAACTAATAACAAAACTAACAACCAAACCCACGTAAACTTTTTTTTTTTTCTGACAGTACTTCCCATTATGTAGCACTGTTGTTCTCTGAGAGATAATAATGTTGAAGAATAGGTTATTGCCTCTCTTCATTGCACAGGAGACGGAATGGTTTGGTTCCTCACCTTTGTATAAATGAGTGGAATGTGATGTCCAGGCTGTTTTTTCTGTTTCACTGCCTGATCTTTGGCTGCCCTCTCCTGAGAGTTAAAGCTGCTTCTGTGCACTTCCACTGGAGAGATGATAGGAGACCTGTGTAGTCACCACAGTCCTTTTCTGTGTAGTCTCAGAAAGTCCTTTTTGGTGCTTGAGGCAAGTTTCCAAGTGTTCTGATAAATGTAACGTAGCCCTGTACTAGACCCTTTGAAGAAAATTAACACTACCTCAGCCAAAACCAGCACACCTGTGAAGGTCAGTATTTGTTGAACTAATTAGACTCTTTTTTTCATGTCTTTGTAGAGGAATGGCTCCTTGTTGGTACCAAACAAGGGCATCTTCTGCTTTACAGGATCAAGAAAGATGTAGGTAAGTTGATTTTATGAATGACACAAAAAAGTTGATTGTATTATTTTTATTTCTTGCACTTTTAGAGGCTGTAGTAATTTTAACACAAGTGTGATTAATTGCTGATTTTTTCCTGTATAGAATTTAATGTATGGAATAATGTTTTGTATCAGGTTTCTCTGTGATTGAATTTATAGTATGCTTCTGTAATTTATGTGAATAAAGTGCACAGATATGTGTAAAAGTAGTGCAATGTGCCAGTTGCCAGAGTTTTGATGTGTGTCATGTTTTAACAAAGGACGGGATTACTGAAAGAGCAAATGTATTCAGCATCCATGGATGGGGAAGAGGGATACCTACTAACTAGTTCTGTCATGTATTTACTCTTTCTCTGCCTCTTCGACAGTCTTATGTGTTCATAGTCTATTCTAGGAATGCCACAAATAGAGCTAGCCTATCCTGTTTTTGGTTTAGTTAAAATCAATTTTCACGAAAGCGGTTTGTATTTCATATTACCTGCTATTATGTAGAAATTGATGTTACTGAACACAGTAATACTATGTAGCATGGCACAGGAAAGTAAACACCAAATGCCTTTCCAAGTTCATCAGCTCTTGGAAAGATGTTTATTTTAGCTGCTTGAGTTCTAGAGACTGAATTCAACTTGCATTTTCTGAAACTTGTAGGCTGTCTGTCCAACTGGAGCATGCTTGTGTTGAGTTGCTAGTATCTTATCTCACATGGTAAATTTCTCCCCCTTTTTTGCATCAATGCCAGGAGAGGTTATGTCATCAGAAAGTGTCTGTAAGTCTTTCTCTGTAAAACTCCTTTTAAACCCTTGTGGTGTAATGTTTATTCTTGGTCTCTCTTGCAGTGATGTGTTCCCCAGCAATTTAAATTGCTAATATTTGATTAGTGTGGATAAAATCTTTATGGGTATCTTTGCATCTCTGGGTCTGAAATTACTTAAATATAATTATTGTAATCTAAAACTTGGGAAAGGCAAAAAAGTAACTATTATTGAGTCCCTCAGCTGGGGCTGGGCTAATTACATAAGAAGTGCAATTTACATTTTCACCTGACTGTTGTAGAAGACCCTTTGTTGCTTTTAGCTATGATGTAAAAGTTAGCACAGATATGTTAAAGTGTCATTCTTCCACTGTTAAGAGGCCGAGTTTGGTTTCATAATTATTTGTAATCAACTTAGTATAAGATGTACACAGTCATGAGCAAGGGCAGCTTCAGTTGACAAACTTTCTCAAATCTTTCTGATAGGTTGCAATAGGTTTGAAGTGACACTAGAAAAATCCAACAAGAACTTCTCAAAGAGGATTCAACAGGTAAGAAATACCATCTTCTTGATGTGGGGACAGTTTTCAGCCAATAAATGAAATATCAAATGTTCATCTGCAGTCTCTGCTATGCTTAACAAAGAAAATTCCCCGAAGCTATAGATTCTTCTAGAGGTGTAACAGCCAGATGTTTTTACCTACTCTTCCCATAACAGGAATAAGCTTGGTTTGATTGCTAAAGCAGAAACCAAAGAATTGGAACTTGCAGGTTTATTTTTGGCTTTTGTTAGCAATTAATATTCAGTTGTTCTGACTGAGAATATTTGTAAAAAGGATGATAATACACCAACAGACTATAATGTATTATTTAACTCTCAGATGAAATCCTATATGAATATGAATGTAATTCCACTTACTTTACTTGAGATGTAAAAGTAAAGAAACTGCCAGTCTTGATGCCTTTTTTTTTTTTTTTTTTGAGACATTGTGCTCAATGATTTTATTGATTCCTGGGAAAACACGTGAAAGATTATGCATCCTCTTTCAAGATGCAACACTCTGCATGTCCTTTAGAAGTATTTCTGTGCTAGTAACATACCAGTTGTTACAGCTTTTTCTGCCAGCCTTGGTTGCAAGTGCTATGTGCTAGCTTGTGAAAAATGGGTGTAATTGAAAAGAGTTACAATAGCTGAAGGAAGGTTGCCCATGGAAAAGTGCCTTGTGTTCTCATTATTTTGAGATTTTCTTAGACTATCTGTAATCAAGCCTTGTTCAGAGGTTTGGTTTGTAAATGGAGTCACTAACAGCACTCTCCCTTTCAGATCCATGTTGTTTCTCAATTTAAAATTTTGGTCAGTCTCTTAGGTAAGTAAAGAAAAGTGTTTTAATATTTAATGAGCTCTTCTTGATGCAGTTACTTGTCTGAATGTGGCACCCTTTGCACACACCTACATAGTGGTCTGCTTGTTGAGAAAGCATTGTGTAGAACTTAGGCTTTGCATTTTGCACAGGAAGCATTAAGCAGCATAGATTGAGAAGCAGCTTTGCTTGTCATAAGCCAGCTTGGAGAGCAAACCATTAATGCTGATTTATGATCAGGAATGAAGAAGTACATGCATGCTCTAAGGTGTCTGTGTAAAATATAGTTCGTATTGGCACCTGTATATAAATGGATATGCATGCATGTGTATGTGTGTGCACTGTATGATAGGAATTAGAAATCCTGACCAACTTTGATGTATCAAACTTACTGTTGATGTCTTACACCAAATTCACTTTATATGCAGATGTGATCTTTTACCATCGTGTGGAAGATTTAAGTTTGCTTGGCTCTGGCTATCTTTCTTTAACTTACAATCTTCTGATGTCTTTTTTTGCTTATGTTACTACTCCCTTCTTTATGATCTCCAAGTCCCGGCTCTTCCAGCTCCAGCATGTGTAGATTTCTGCTGCTTGCGTCCTTGTGTGTACAAAAACTTGGCCACAGTACTCTACCTCTTCAGCTGTTCACTTTCCACTAATTTCAGGAGCCAGTTCAAAATTGACAAGTCCATCTTGAACTTGCTCTGTTCTGGCCTGCTTGCTGTCCCTTCCACCCTGCCTTCCCCTGCTTGGCTAGCACTTGTTCTCAGTACCTTAAAAATGCTGGTGTAAGTCTTCTTTTCTGCATTTATTGTATTTGTATGTGCCTTAGCATTTTTCAACTTTTGGGGAAACACTTTTTTCCTTTCTTACAACTCTTAGTTTGACAAGTTCTTTTTATATAAACATAAAATACGATAACTTATTTAAATTAGCAGTGACCTCTACGTGTATTAAGTATCGAATAATAATTGGAATTTTGTTTAAAACAGAAAATAACATTTATGTCCATGACCTGTTGACATTTCAACAAATCACCACAGTTTCAAAGGCAAAAGGTGCATCTCTCTTCACTTGTGATCTCAAGGTAAGGTGAGGAATACACAGATGTCTTGTTTGTAATAGGAATCACCTTTTCGTGTTGCTGTATAAATTTGGTTTGTCAATTTTGTGTTAGATGAAAATTTCTTGGGTACTAGTGATTTTTAAAATTAATACCTGCTGCATTTGCTTAAGGCAACAATTTTTAATTATTTTTCTTACTCTGCTTCGTAAGATATTTTCCTGTGCCTGTTGTGATTGTACCTTTTGATGCCGAACTTCTAATACAAGACTTCAAGGCATTTTTGTCCTATACTAGCTATGACTGTCTTCTTTTTTGAAAGGTCCCCTTAATATAAAAGCCACTCCCTTTCCTTGAATTGCCAATGTACTAGCTTATAGTGGTTCTTTTCTGCAAGCAACTCTATCGCTGGTTTTTTTTTACATTTTTGTTTCTGTTCATTGGCCCATGGAATCCTAGAGCAGTTATGATAGATTCAAGCCATAAAATGGTTCTGTAAGGTGTAACAGTTGTCTGTTCATTTGCTCTGGTTTATTAAGTGACTCATTTATATCCCAGTGAGTTTCTCAACCTGCCCATGTCATTCAGACACCTTTTTTGTAATCAGAGGAGATGGTTAAGTGCTCTTCATCATGTTTTATCTTTTTGCCCCATGGGAGCTTAGTGTTAAATATTTTCTAGGAAATACTTGGGGTTTTCTAGACATGAAAACTAATGTCTTTCAAAGCACCTTTACATCTGGTCGTTACAAAATGGCTTGTTGTTTGTGTGTCCAGACACTTAGCTTTCCTAGTATTTCTTGTCAAGAAACTTTTCCAACAGGTTAGAAGTTATTAATGGTTTTATCTGTTCATCTAACACATTCTTTGCATTATTTCATTTCTTCACCTCTCCTACACTGCATAGAGTTCCAGCTATTTATCCTGGTTTCAGCGTTGGACTGATAGCTTTCTGCTTATCTTCTGTTTGTGTGTGTGTGTATGCCTTTGGTGCTCTTTTATTTGTTTGGATTTCCTTGATGTCACAATCCCCGATAAAGTTCATTTTTAAGTATCCTGCCACCTCTCCCCCTACTTCCTCCCCCTCCCCTGCTTCCTTTTTTAAGGAATGCCCTTCTAGTATGTATGCACAAAGCTGCTCTTCAGTGGACAGCTTTGCTTCTCCTAGAGACTTTCTTTTGGCCTTGTCTTATCTTGCGTTCCTCTCTGAGTGCCTGTGAGTTAGACCTGCCTATTTTCACAGCAATCAGATACAGGGGAAGAAGTGCTGAGAATGTGTGTGGCAGTGCGTAAGAAGCTACAGCTCTATTTTTGGAAGGACAGAGAGTTCCATGAACTACAGGTGAGTTGTGTTCTTTCTGTAGCCCAATGTGTCTCAGCAGGGAGGGTGGTTGCTCTTTACTGCTTGCCATGCAGTCCCTGTTACTCAGAGGCACTGCTGACTTTCAAAACATTGACATTTGGTTCTGCAGAGATCTAGCAATGAAGCAGCAAATAAAAGTGAAAATACATGTTTGAAATCACAGTTAATGGCACTAATACAGTCTCATAAGTTAAAGTAATGGCTGTGTCCTATATTTTAATGTTCTGGTTGTAGTATACTTGTAAGTCAGTGAAATGTATGAGCATGCATACCTGACAAAAACATTATGGAAGTGGATGCACTTCTACTCAAAGTTTTTCAACTATGTCGTTAAGTCAGAAGATAGTTACTGACAAGTACAGAGAGCTGCAGTTGTGAATACTGGAATGAAAAAAAAAACTAATTGGAATGGGTAGAAGCTTTTTCAGCGACAGTGCCCTACTAGAAAATTACCAGCTAACTCAGAGCACACCTCTTTACTGTGCATGAGTCTAGACTTTTAGCTGAACACTGCCATTCCTTGACCAGTAGATGTTGGGCACAGGTGGTGGGGAATATGGTGTTGACAACAGTGCAGCCTATTGTGCTCTGTGTTGCCAGATTTGACTTTGGCTTTTTTTTCATAACAGCCTAAAGTTTAACCTGTTTTCCTCAGGGGGACTTCAGTGTACCTGATGTACCCAAGTCTATGGCCTGGTGTGAAAACTCCATCTGTGTAGGCTTCAAGAGGGACTATTACCTGATACGGGTAAGACTGGGCTGTGTAATGGTGTTTTAAGAAGATTTGGGTCTTAGTAGACACTGTAGAGGCTGCTCCTGTGCTCAGGAATTTAGCGAACAGATTTATGAAAAAGAGCATCTGGTACTCCTGCTATTTGTGGTTTTGGAAAGGGCAGTCTAAGCCTGTCCTTTTAAACTGATGTTTTGTCAGGAAGTGATCTTCTGTTTGTTGCTGTTGGGACCAGTGTTTGCAGCTCTTGCAGAAAAAAGGAATTGGAGAATTTTGGTTTGGCAGCAGTCTGTGTAAGCTCAGTTTGCATTTTATTTAATGTATTAAGAAATGAGATTAACTCTAAAAAGAAAAAGAGACCAAGGTTAACTCATCTGGCATACAGTGAAGCTTAACCATTCTTTCATTTTTCATTCTCTAGCTGAACTATAATAGTTTTTCTGGAAGTCACTGAACTTACTGCTAATTTAATATTACAGTTTCCACTTAGACTTCATGTACAGCTATAGTTGATTCCCTTTTCTGCCTTTACAATGGGCTTCTGCAGATATTATAGGAAAATAAGATGAAGATGAGGTGCACCACACATTCACATGCACTTACATGGGTGGCAATGCTCATCTGTACTCAGCAGGAAAACATAATTTTTACAGTCAGTTGAAACTGATGCTGCTCACAAAAGAAGGGATGCCTTTCTGCAGTGCTCTCCTAGATGTTGATTCCTGCCATTCTAATGATAGGAGTAGCTGTGCAGCTGCTCAAGCAACCAGGGTAAAGACCAGCTGTCCAAGTATCTGCTTTGGGTTGGCTCTGGTGCTTGACTGACCCATCCTTGAATAGCTTCATTTCACTAAACAGGCAGAAAAAGTACACTGATTTTTATGGTGTTGTTTTCTGGTGGCTAGCCGTTGATTTATGAAATGCTTGAGCTGTAATGCAAGGGAAGGAGCAGGAATGTGTAGCTGAAGTGGATGGAGAAAGATTCTCTGTTTTGGTGGTGGTGAGTTGTTATATCAGCCGGTGAAACAGCAATTTTTTGTGTGTCTTCAGTTCCTATGATAGATAGCTTGTGGCAAAAAGAATGAGTGGTTAGGGGAGGCTAAGCAGGTTGATAGGCTTTTAGTTAGTTTTTTTTTAATGTGGCAGTGTTCACTCATGCCAGAATAAAACAGTGTTGAAAGTTTTGGCCCAAATGAAATGTTTGAACACTTCAGCTGATTTTGCTGCTCTGCTATTTTGCATTTTATAAACTGGTATGAATGATGTGCTCAGCTACTATTGCAGTAACAGGAATACATAATCTCAGACACAAAAGTAATAATTTGTTATTTCTAAATGATGTATAAACAGAATAAATCCTGATACGCAGAAACTTTTATTGATTCTCTTTAAATTTGCACTTGTACTGCTAGTGATTAGCCTGGGCTGCAAAGTCCCTCTAGGGGTTTTTGCTTTAGTCTTATGCAGATTTGAAATAAAGGTTATTTTGCAAAACACTTTTTTAATGTTCTTTATTATCATAGGTGGATGGAAAAGGATCCATCAAAGAGCTGTTTCCCACAGGGAAGCAGCTGGAACCATTGGTAGCTCCAGTAGCAGATGGAAAAGTTGCAGTTGGCCAAGATGATCTAACAGTTGTGCTTAATGAAGAAGGGGTCTGTACTCAGAAATGTGCCTTGAATTGGACAGATATTCCTATAGCTATGGGTGAGAAGTAGCAGTTTGGTTTTGTTTTTTTAAATTTTCTTCTTTACATTTTTGTATATGATAAAATCATTATGTTCCCAGTATTTTGAAACTAGATGGTTTTGGAGTGTGACAGTTTCTACAGTATTCTAAGTTGTACTCTGGGGAAGGTTTCATGTGTTTGTTTTTGCTTCTTAGCCTTCTTTGCTTGTAGTCTATGTGCCTATCTCCTCATAAAATAGGCATATTCCATGTCTTTTATAAAGGGACAAAGTGTGAAATGGAAGGTAGTGTGTTAAAACACTATAGTTCTTCTGAGCACCTGAGTGCCAGAGAATTTCCTTATGTTGAAGGATCAGCAAAAGGCTTGGTGGTATCTGTTAGCAAATTGCTGTGAGTGTTGGGCGTTGAATTTTGTTTCGGCTATGAAGAAGGGCCACATTTCAAGGGGATGAAAAATTGAAGAAAAGCCTTATTAAGTCATGGCTTGTTTCAAGGAATGCTTGAGAACAATCAACTTAAATTTTTCACTTGTTTCATGCGCAGAACACCAGCCTCCCTACATCATTGCTGTTCTGCCAAGGTACGTGGAGATTCGCACTTTTGAACCCCGGCTGCTGGTGCAGAGCATTGAGCTGCAGAGGCCACGCTTCATCACCTCTGGAGGGTATGGATGTATCTCACTATTGCTGTTGTCAGGCTGGCTGGGTGTGTGGTAGCACTCTGAAAAACTGGGAGGAGAGCAGCTTTTCTAACTTTCACCTTAAGATGAAGCAGTCTGTTTGGTTTTTTATGGAGTCGATGGAGGCCATACCTTGAGGAGGAAAGGATAAAGCTGAGTGTCTTTAGGAATTTGTGACACTGGAGATACAGTCTTCTTTCTGCTTTGCAATAATGCTCCAGCTGCTCTTGGATTGATCCTTGTTTGTATTAACCAGGATTGGTGGTTTTTAAGATAGGGTATTGCTTCTTTCTCAGCACTGAAACTTAATAATTGACGTTTTTTGTCTTGTTTACAGCACAAACATTATATATGTGGCAAGTAATCACTTTGTTTGGAGGCTCATTCCAGTGTCCATAGCCACACAGATCCAGCAGCTTCTTCAGGACAAACAGTTTGAGTTGGCTTTGCAGTTGGCAGTAAGTAGTCACAAACTGAGTTTGCAGTGGATGCAATTATGCAAAAGTGCACAAAAGGATGTTTGCCGTCTGCTTGACAGTAGTGATTCCATTAATCAATCAGTCAGTGTAATCTGCCAGCTGTCCACTTTGCACAAACTGGTAAACTAGGCTTTTTTGACTGAAGTTTTAGCTTTGTGCTGCCATTATTCCATATTGCTCTATTGTGATTTAGATTTTGAGAAATCATCTTGCATATGATTCTCTCTCTTAGCTGTTTAATTAGTTACCTTCTTTCAGATTTTGAAGTCAGTTAGACTGCGAAGTCTTCAGGCTGCTTGTAAACAGAGTAGTTTGGAGTTGGGAGTTTTGTTTTGTCACATGACCTTTTTTTTTTTTTGGGTAATATTACTCCTGAAACATTAATCTTCTAGAGATGCTGATGCAATATGTTTAATTATACTGCTCTTACTGTATTAGGATGTTTTGGTTTCTGGAAACTCCCCTTAATTAATTTTGAATTGCTGACTTGAAAAAAAAATTGAAAAGTCCAATGAGTGAACAGATACTCGCTGTGACAGAGCAATTATAGAGGTAACCAGAGGTAGCTTTCAGACCTTCCAGCTTATCTCAGTGACACAATAAGCATAGACGGGCAGCATCAGTGTTCACTTTGAGAAATTATCTTTTTTCTTCTTACTCTCTCCACAGGATAATGCTCCTGTTATTTCTGTAAGGTGTTTCTCTCCCATATATGAGGCCCAAGAGTTTTTGATGTTTTCTAATTTATATGTATGCAGGAAATGAAAGACGATTCAGATAGTGAGAAGCGACAACAAATTCACCACATAAAGAACCTCTTTGCCTTCAACCTTTTCTGCCAGAAGCGTTTTGATGAATCCATGCAAGTTTTTGCCAAGCTTGGTACAGGTAAATGCTTGGGTTGGCGCTGAGTTACTTAAGTTAGGAAGAATGAAATCTGGCTATTTCATGGGGTTTTTTGTTAGTTTCCTGTTTTGTTTTAGTTTAAAACAGAGCTATCTTGTGCAAATCAGTCCCCTGTGAACAGCAAACAGCCTAGGCAGCTATTTAGTTGATTTTTGGTGGAGCTGGTAATTAATTACCTAACTAAATAACTTAGTTAAATACTTAATTAACTACAATTAAGTACTTAATTAACTACACTTAGTTAACTTAAATCAGGAGTTCACCCTTTTTACCAAATATATTTGTATTCTAGGGTATTTTAAAGCATGCATAGCATGTGCACAGACCCTCCGAAGGTGAAAGTTTCAGCAGCTGTTAAAAGCCTACTTGTAGCTTAGAATAAAAAATAAGAAACATCTGCAGGTTTGCAAAATTATTGGACTGTTCCACAGAATTCTTAATGTCCTAAGACATTGCTTGTTCCTAGAAATCCTCTCTTACTGTCAGAGTGGTTAATGCTAGGATTCTGCAAGAAGAGCAGTAAGATTATAATGATGTCTTGTTCTCCAAGTGTGCCAAGTGCACAGGTTGGAAGTTCCCATGCTTGGACTTTGAAACACGTTTTTCTCTTGCTTCTTAGCCTTGTTTTACCATCTTTTCTGTAATGAGTAAGTTTTGTTTAGGCTCTAGAACTTTAGAAGTTTGTGGATAAACAAGTGGACTACAGACTGCTCTGTCAAATAAGCTTGCTCTAAATTTGCAAAAATAATATGAATGGTTACTAATACTAGTTATTTTTTGCTTAGATCCCACTCATGTGATGGGTCTGTATCCTGACCTCCTGCCCACAGATTACAGGAAACAGCTACAGTATCCCAACCCCCTGCCAGGGCTCTCTGGGGCAGAGCTGGAGAAGGCACATTTAGCTCTGATAGACTACCTAACTCAAGTGAGTGCTCCTCTACCTGGTTTTAGAGCAGGGTTGTTCATCTTTAGCATGCTTTGTTGGTTAACTTTGACGTGCAGGAAGCAGTACACCTACTCCAGCTCTGTCATGCTAGCCTTAATGGGCTGTCTTCCTGGCTGGAAAATAGGGCAGCAGCTGCTGAGTAAGCAGGGAGAGTGGAACACATGAGAGACCCCACGGATATGTGGGCAACATCACATGTGACTGGACAGAATTTACTTATGGATCGGATTTGAATACAAGTCCAGTATTTTATTTCTAGTATCCTTCTGAAGAGAATTTGAGCACTTGCTTTTTTTGTTTTTGTTCAGTGACTGTTATGAAGGATGCTCTGTCCAGGAAACAGGGCATGCAGTAAAAGGTGGAACAGGAGTTAATGGGGACTGTAACTTTATTTTTCTGCCCTCTTTGTTTTGTCATAACTAGAACATGAATTGCTTGGTTGCCTTCCTTACTAGAGTAAAAGGAAGCTTATGTCTGAAGGAGGATAGGTTTTATGCCTAGTATTTCAAAATATAAATTGTTTTCCAAATGTTTTAAATGTTTCCTGACTTCTCTAAAATGTCTGTTTAGGTTAATAGAATTTCTTTTTGACAATTTTCTCAAGAAACAGGACATTTTGCAGAACTACAAATATGCAAAACAAACGTATACACCTGAATGTGATTGTAAATTTTGCGCTAAATAGTTGGTAACAATAAAATTCATTGGGAAACAATTGATTAAAACAAGTTATTCACTTGGCTTAATTAAGTCTTTGAAGTTGGGTTATATATGCTCAGGTGAGACACAGAAATCCATGGCCTTTTCCTGTTAAAATTTCGTTTGATGTCCTGCAGAAAAGGAGTCAGCTAGTGAAGAAGCTAAATGATTCTGATCATCAGTCCAGTACCTCACCCCTCATGGAAGGAACACCCACGATCAAATCCAAAAAGAAGCTGCTACAAATCATTGATACCACCCTGTTAAAGTGTTACCTGCATGTGAGTTTCTGTCTGACCTAGCGGCTTTTCCTTTGCCGCATGAGCTCTGTTGGAATTTCAGACTCAAACATTTAACAAGGAGGATAAGGAGCTACTCGAGAAATTCTCACACAACTGTCTGTCTTTGATCTAAAAATAATGCATAAAATTTGAGTGTTAGCTAGATTGCTCACTGCTCAGTAAGCAGTTTCATGGAATGAAGCAGATACATCTGTTCCTGGTTGCTACCTCTGTCAAAAGAACATGGCCATGGCTGTGTACTTTGAAGTTCTAATGAATGCTTTTATTGCCTTGTACTGTTAAATGCAGCAAAGTACTTCTTGTCTGTTATGATGTTTTTCAAATCCTGACCTCTATCCTTGAATGGGAGTAGCTTTGATATATTATTTTCTTTGTGTCCCCAAAATTATGGAAATTAACATGGACCTGACTCTAAGATGTTAAACTGTCATTTATTTTTCTTATGCTATGAGGCTTCCTTCCTCCTCTGCCCCCACTTCCAACTTCTGTTTTGCACTATACACTTCCAAGATGTGCTTCCAACAAAGCATGTTAAAGTGCTCTCCTTTTGCTTGCAGACAAATGTAGCACTGGTGGCACCACTGCTACGTCTGGAGAACAATCACTGCCATATTGAGGAGAGTGAGCATGTACTAAAAAAGGCACACAAATACAGTGAGCTGATAATACTGTATGAGAAAAAAGGTCTGCATGAGAAAGGTAAGTGTGAGGTTGGGAGAGGAGGAGTAGAAGCATGTATTCTTTGTATTGTGTTTTGACTTGTCTTCAGTGAGCAGTCTCTGAAGAGACTGTTTAGTTGCTATTTTGTGATTAAATCTGTCTCTGTTCCTGTTACAATTTGGTCTGTATGTTCAAAACAAAACTTTGTTTTGTCTTCAGTAGCAGAACAGGAAAAATGCACTTTTTTGTGGTTCATGTTGGAACTATACTTGCAGTTACAAAGGAATTAACTTTTTTTGTTCTGAAAGCATTACAGGTACTGGTGGATCAGTCAAAGAAAGCCAACTCGCCTTTGAAGGGTCATGAGAGGACAGTGCAATATCTGCAGCATTTGGGTGAGTGTGAAGAAGAGCAGTATTTTTGTGAAGTTGTTATTTTTGTTTGGCTTAGTGATACTTGCCTTGTATCAATAGATCTTACTCTGTTTATTGTTACTCTTTCTGTTTATTGCATCAAAGCAAATATTAATCATTAATTGCGTGATTAGCCATCAAAAATATGGTTTATCAGTGTGGAGGACAATTCTGTGTTTGATGGGGTGGTGGATAGTTTTTTGTGTTGCATTATTCTTTTATCTTTTAAAATAGTGTTAGGCAGAACTTTTTCTTAATGTAGCTCATATTTAAATTTAAGATTTGTTGCTGAGGAAGCTTAGAAGTTCGCTGCCTGTGACCTGTGTAAATCCCCATGCAGATGAATGTTACGTGCTGAGGGAGCCAGTTGTCCTGTTTTGTGGTGCAGTGTGATGTTGACCTGTTAGTATACTGATCAATAAGCTTTGGTAGTTACTTAATGAGCTCCTCCTCTCCTCCTGACATTCTTGCTGTTTTGAGTAGGTTTTAACTTCATGTTTGATGTGCTTGGGATTTCAACAAAGGCAGCTTGATCAGTGCTTTGGCAGGGAGTTATTCTAATTAATGTCACACTTCTTATAAAGAAGTTAGACTCTGTCTCTTGTTCTACATGAGAACTTACTTCCATAACTTGTTCTGTCCTTTTTAAAAATTTTCCCTGTGAGGTTAGCATCCACTGTAAATTCAGAAAGTTAATAGACGTCAGCAAAATTCAGACTCACAAGTTTAAGGCAATATGCCATTTGCCAAATCACACTTTTGTTTCTGAAACTTTGAGACTGGCTCTAATGGGGACTGTTTCAATTATTTTGCTTCACAATGCACATCATCTGCATTTTTTATTTCTTTATTTTTTTAATACTGCTAATATGAAGATGCTGCTTGTTTTAAATATTGTGGGGTGGAGAAAAGCAAACAATGACTGCCTTTTTATAGGGTGGCTATAAGTTTCTGTTTCTTGTATAGTGTTGTTGCATTTTTTGGGCAGTGAATGCCTCAGTGGTTCTGAGCAGGAGGGTGAGGGGAAAGTCATGTTTTCATAACATGTTTTATTGGTATTGTGAACCAAATTGTCCAGACTATAGTGTTCTTTTTAAAGGGGCAAGTTCTACATTTTGCTAAAAGCTGAGAAGCTGTTACCTTTAATGTAGTTTCTATGGTAGTTAATTCACTACTATGATGCTTTACTACTTGTTGCAAAGTATTTGACCATTTGCTGTAGAAGTCATAGACTGACAGGCTGGAAGTGGACTGAAGGAAGTTATGCAAGGGAAAAGTACAGTGCTTTCTCTACCCTAATAAAAACAAGTTGTAAGGGAAGACTTTTGGAATGTGATTAAGGCACCAATCCAAAAACCAATCTTGGTTTTTGGCTGAATTCTTTACATTTGATGACACTTAGTATTTGAGTTAATTTTTTTTTCTGTTTGAAATCTTGTTTGTGAAGCAAGGAAGTTGTGGCTTTGACTTGGAACGAGTGATTTGCTTGACTTGAGTGGCAGTTGGATTCTTCATGTAAATTAAGCTTTGCTGGCTCTGAAAGCATCTGCTAGTGTTGTGAGTAGATAGATGTTTAGGATTTTAACACTGAGCACTGCTGCTTTTTGTATTCCAGGCACAGAGAACTTGCACTTGGTATTTTCCTACTCTGTCTGGGTGCTAAGAGATTTTCCTGAAGATGGACTGAAGGTAAATGTGATTGAAAGAGGCACCTTGTTGTTGAAATTATTAGTGCAGTATATAGAATTGGGACAACTCATTGTAAGAAACTGATTAATGCTGAATCCAATTAAATATATAATTTCTATTTTCTGTGTTCAGTACTGTGCTAATGTTAACAGTAGATAGAGCAGGTCAGTCTTTCACTTTTTCTTATGCTTTTCCATTGTTGGAACACCTTATATTGTAATAAATAGCTAGGAACATTTGATAGAGCATTTTGTGTTATTGCTGTCACACTTTTGCACAAGAGCCTAATTGAGTATTTAAATGTCAGATGTACATTTGCCTATAAAATTGACTCCCTGTATTTGGGAGATGTTGGGCTCTGTAAGAGAAAAGTGTTCACTAAAGCAGAAGTGGGGATGTTTGTTAATGTTTTCAGATGTGATGTAACGTCTCAGTGCCTGAATAAGCTGCTCAGATTTTTTTTATACTTCTTGTCCTTATTCTTTGGACATGTGATGATATGCTAGGCTTCAGTGCCTCAGAGAAAAGACACTGGTGGCGCTTAAAAAAAGGAAAATCACCATTCTCTGAATAAATTTTTATTTAACAGATATTTACAGAAGACCTCCCTGAAGTGGAAGCTTTGCCACGAGACAAAGTGCTCAATTTCTTGATAGAAAATTTTAAAAGCTTGACTATTCCTTACCTGGTAAGAACTCAATCTCTGCTAGTGAATTTTACATTTGATACAAAATGGTACATGTAAGATTTTAGTTCTGTCGGAGTTGGAGCCTGATGCTGTGTCACAGGGTGCTAGCTGTGCCATAAATTGTGCGAAGAAAACAAAATTAAAATACATGAAATCCTGAAGTCAAGCTTTGTAAAGGCAAGCATGGATCTGTTGCTTGCTTGTAATGAATTACTTCCCAGAGGAAGTGTCTACAGCTGAGCCTTAACATGTATTTACAGGAACACATTATTCACGTCTGGGAAGAAACTGGTGCGGACTTTCACAACTGTCTGATCCAGCTGTACTGTGAGAAAGTGCAGGCCTTAATGAAAGAATATCTCAGTTCTTTCCCTGCAGGTATGTTTAGCCTTTCCTGGTGTGAGGACCAGAGGTACGGGACAGCACAGAGGAGCCTTCATATTCTATATTGTTGTAAGCCTTCTCCAGAATAAGATACCTAATGATGGAGGGAACTGGAAAACAGAAGTTGTGGGTTTATAGGGCAGTTTAATTTATTGCCTCTCGAGATCTTAAGGGATCAAGCAACACTTTGTTCATAGTTAAGTGGAATGGCAGCTACTGCTCCTTGACTTCTCTATGTTAAGGGCAGGGAAGGGTTTTGAATAACTTGAGTATTGCTTTAACCAGCCACTGGATGTGGTTTTAGGAGATGAAGTTAATTTGGCAGGTGCGCAAGAGTCGCAACCCATGTAACAGTTCTATCACCATTTAGTTCCTCTTCATAATGATTTGTTTATCTTCTTCTGTGTATTAGTGTAGTGAAATAGTTGTAGTAATTTAGCTTATGTTGTTTTCTTTCATATAGATAGAACTCCAGTGCCTGCTGGGGAGGAAGGAGGAGACTTGGGGGATTACCGGAAAAAGCTGCTTCTTTTTCTGGAGAAGTCTAGCTGGTATGAACCCAGTCGATTAATTAGTGACTTCCCTTTCGATGGTGAGTTCTGTTTCCATAGGTTAATTGAACCCTAGCTTGTTGCACTGGGCAGCAAAACTTCCTCATTTACCATAGAATCATGGTAACTAGAAGTAGAGAAGATGATTGTATTTGTAGTTGAAGGCTACTGATGTGTATACTAACTCTGGTTTTGCTGGCAGAGTTGGGTTTACCAGTTTCTTCAGAATTCCTGTAGCTGTTGACCTAAGACCTTGTGGCATCTCCCAGCTATTTAGCCTAACTTTGTGATGAGTCTGAATTGCTCTATAGTTCTGAAGGTTGTTGTTTCTTAAGGTTACTTAAGAATTCATAACAGGTTTCTGAGACTAGCGTGAAATGCAGACTTACAGTGTCAGTGTAACTTAAACTGTAGCCTGAGCACAGATAAATAATTTCTTCTGTTAGTCTGGTTACTAATTTTGTCATTTTTCTGTGTATTTATTGACTTAATACTTCATGGTATCACTAGGTCTCCTAGAAGAACGTGCTTTGCTCTTGGGTCGTATGGGGAAGCATGAACAAGCTCTGTTTATTTATGTTCATATTTTGAAGGACACCAACATGGCTGAAAAGTAAGGACTTTTTTTTTTTTTTTTTTCTTTCTTCCCGAGACTTAGTTTGCTTTTTGCCATATGGATAGGATGTGTAGTGAAATGTGGTATGGGGAGCATGAACACTGTAAGTCTTCAGGTTCTTCTAAGATTTCACATTTTCTTGACTTTTAAGTTCTTTTGGGTATCTGCTGAATTCAGATGATGCTGCTGTCCCTTGAGGTTTGCCCTTTCATGCTCTTCTGTCATTGTGCTTTAGAGCAATATGAGCATCTTTGATGAGTTCCTACTTTCCACCTGTCCTTTGTCTGAACTTGTGTGTTGTTTTGCTTCCCTTCTGTTTGGAGAGACGTTCAGTAGCCCACATGCCACCTTAGACTCCTTCAGTTAGCAGAATCATCTTTTTACTAAAGAAAGATACAGCATTTTTCTACATGTTTCGTGCCAGGGCACCTCCTGAGTGAATCAGAAGTACTCAGGTAAAAATAGAATTACCTATATCTGAACACTGGGGCCTGTTCAACATAGCTTCTTTTAAAGCTATTTTCAGCAAATGCTTGTTAGAGGGCATTCAGGCCTGGTGTGCAATGTACACTAATGAACAGCTTCTCTTTGTGATTCAGATATGCTAATTGGGTATATCTACATGTAGGTTTTTATGCTGTGATGTATTGGTTAGTCATATCTTCCCCCCACCTTTTTCTTACATGGGTGAATTAAATTTGGCTTCTGCAATAAGGCTTACTAAGTTGATTGTAAGTGAGAGACATGCACAAAACTTTGCTTCTCTCAGCACTGTAATGCAAAGTAAATGGTGTAATCCTGCTGTGCAGTTTGATGAATTGGTCTGAATCAGATGCACAGTCACCAAACTTGGATGACTTCAGTAGTCAGAGCATTTAAATGTTAATTCCTGTAAACTGATTCTCAGGGTACTAAAGCTATTTGTGTATTTGACTTGATTCTTCTGTGTTGATTTTTCTAGCTACTGCCATAAACATTATGACAGAAACAAGGATGGCAACAAAGATGTAAGTAGCTTCTTGTTCAGTAAGGAAGTAGTAGGCTGTTCATACCTTGTTTGAGTCTTGAAAGTTCTAGCTCTGTGTAGACTTTTTCAGGGTTTGTGTAGTGTACAGGAACCTATGTATAATCTCTTGGAATTTAGGAATTACTAGATGATTGTGGGGTGTTTTTTGCTGAGACTGTAACTGTATTACTCAGTTTGAGTGTATAGAAAGAGCTGTTTAAATGAGCAGTTCAGAATTTGGAATGGCATGGGTACAGCTTAGCAGCATTGCTGGGTTCTTCCATGTCAGTTGTGGATACGTGCAGCATTTTCAGAACTCTCCTTTGTGTGTGCTACAGGTCTATCTGTCCCTGCTCCGCATGTACCTGTCCCCACCCAGTGTTCATTGCCTGGGACCAATCAAGATGGAAGTGCTAGAGCCTCAGGCCAATCTGCAGGCTGCTCTGCAGGTTTTGGAACTGCACCACAGCAAACTGGATACTACAAAGGTAAGTCAGACCTGTAAGTAATCCGTTTGTGCTGTTGGCAGAAGATTATGGAAGGTAGTGGAGTAGCAAGTGAATGGATTTTGTCAAGTTAAGTGTGTCAATTTCTATTCTATTTTGGTCTCCATTCCTTTTTAACTTTTCCTAACTTTGTTCCAGGCAATAAACCTACTCCCAGCAAATACACAGATTAGTGAGATTCGCATCTTCTTAGAGAAAGTCCTTGAAGAAAATGCTCAAAAGAAAAGGTTTAACCAAGTACTCAAGAATCTTCTCCATGCTGAGTTTCTGAGGGTAAGCACCCACCACCTGTCACTTACTGGAATGGTGTTTTAAAATATGTTCAACATTTAAATTAACTGTTCCTTGTAGGGCATGTGTGTCCTCTAGATGGTGCTGTAACACACCTGAAATTAAATGTGAAATGTAGATTGAATATCTTTTTTCCAGGAGATGGTGTGTACATTCATTTTCATTTGGATGAGGTGTGTGTCTTTGCTCACCGTGCTCTATTGTGCTCCGCAGAATCATCTCAGACAGCTTGGACTGGATTTGTTTCAAATGAAGTGAACCAGAGGAAGTGGTTCAATAGTTCACCTTAACACCCCTTAGTGGTTAGAATGCCTTAGTCTGTGCACCAAGGTGAAAGTAAAACCCTGCAATTCATATGGTGTGGGCGTTGGGTGTTCAATACCACCTGCTCTGCTCTACAGACCTGCTTCTTCTGTGATGCACACCTTGTTAATGTAGACACAGCCACTGACAATTAAACGTTGTGATAGTTTGTAGTTTCATCAGACCAGAAGGCAGCCATGGTGTGGCTTTGCTTTTTGAGCAGCTTGCATTTTTTGTCCTTCTGTAGGTCCAGGAGGAACGGATCTTGCATCAGCAAGTAAAGTGCGTTATTACAGAGGAGAAGGTGTGCACAGTTTGTAAAAAGAAGATAGGTAACAGGTGAGAGAGCTGGGTGATCTGAATCAAATATTAATGTGTTACACTTAAACTAAGCATGTTGGAAAACTCTAAATGTACATATAGCCAGAGAGAACCAGCAGTGCGAGGGAACCATTTGAAGAGTGTTTGAATTACAAATTACATCAATTAGCTGGGTGGTTAGGATACCTCAGAACTTTAGTCAGTGTGTTTGCTGCAAGAGTTTAATCCTCCTTTCAACAAAGGAGTATAAAATCCCTTCAGAAACTCCCAAGAGTTCTTACTTCACAGCTCTTGAGGGTATAATATTGCTCCTTTCAAAGTATTTTGAAAACTTTCTAAGAACACTGCCTTTCTAAGAACCTGCTTCTTACTGGAATTAAGGATGATGAAAAGAATCGTAAACTAAGATACATGTTTTCTATATCTCATGGCTTTGTGGTTCCCTGACTGATTTATGTTTTGTAGCCTACATATGATAGGATGTTTAAAAGTAGAACTAATTTACTTGATGATTTGTATGCCAGTGACCCTGAGATTAACTCAGTTGGTTAGAGCATGGTGCTCATAACACCAAACTTGTGGATTCAATCCCTGCACTGGCCATTTACTTAAGAGATGGACTCTGATCCTCATGGGTCCCTTCTAACTTAGAATATTCTGTGAATCTGTGAATTTTTCTTCTACCATTCTTAGTAGATAATTTTGGGTTAATACAAAATGCAAATTTTATTTGCACTTGGTTTTTTTCATCTTTCAGCTGGAGCGAAATGCTACATGACTTCATTATTTTCTTGTTGATGTGAGCCCTTCTGAGATATCAATAGCATTAACAATGATAGGGAAAGATTCTTTTCCCAAAGCATTGTAATAAACATTGGTCTAAATATTGCTATGCATACAAAATTTTTTGCTCTTACCATGCAATATGTAGCATCAGAATTTAAATTTGCATATGCAATATTGTTTTAGTTGTCTAAAATTTTTCTAATGCTGTTAAGTTCAACAAGATTTTGAAGGGCAGGTATATCCCCCATTCTTTAACCTGTTACAGGGGACTTCCAAGTACAGTGTACCTACAGAAATGAAAATAGATTTAAAAAACCTCCAAACAAGCCTCTTACAAAATCCATAAAATTCTTTTGTCTGTTTTATTTTTATATAGTCAGGCTGTAGTTTAAAAAAGTGTCACTATCATGTCTCTCTCTTATTCTGCCCAACTTGGATGCTCTTGTTTCAATATGGAAAATTGTTTGTCTTTACAGCTGATTTTTGTGTTTTGTTCTCTTTGCAGTGCATTTGCTCGATACCCTAATGCAATAGTCGTGCATTATTTCTGCTCCAAAGAGGTCAACACACTGGACACCTGACCTTGTCATGGTCAATAATTCTGACATTCATATGAAATTCGGTACTGATGACTAAAGAAGTTGATGTCTCTGAGATTTTTGAGGCTTGTTGCTTGGTTCTCTTATACTGGGTAGAAGTCATTTGTATCTGTGGACTGACTGTACCTACCTGGCAATGTTGATTTTCTAGAAAATGACTTTAACCATGTTGTTACAGTGCTGGCAACTACATTGAACCTCTTAGTCCTCAGATGAAGAATGGAAATTGGCTTTTTTTAGTGAGTTTTGTAATACACTCCAGCCTTGCAAATGAACTGTTAGACAACTGTTGGACATTCACCACAAATCAAGTTTTACAATAAAACGTACTTTCTTAGGGTGGCAATGTTGTGATTTGGCCTTCTATGTAAATATTTATTAAAAAAAAGAAAATTCCCTGAAAGCCTTTGCAGCTCTGTTAGCATTGCATGGAGTTAACCAGGTGTTTGTCATAGAGGAGGTTTCTGGGTCTGTCTCTAGATATAGGAAGTACAAGTTTTATCTCAGTGACAGAAATGTTTCAGTGCTGGCCAAAGGACTCTCTATCGATATTCAGTGTTATTGCCTGACCTTCTGGTAAGTTGTTTCAGAGAGGATAGTCAGACAAATGGCAGATACCACTAAGAAACTTTTTCTCTTTTTGTTTTAGTTTGAGAGCTGTAAATTGAATTAACTTGTGTGTTTTTTGCACTGACTATGTTCACTCTTAGCGTAAGTGGAAGGCTGAGAGACTATTTGAAGTTCACATCTGCACTCACAGCAAAAAGCAAGGAACACTCTGTAAAGCAGTTTCTGGAAGGGGTGAACTCTAGTTATTGCTTGAGCTTCTGGACTATGCTTGAGACTTGAGTATATAAATTCCTTAGTCTTGGGTTCACTTTCCAACACTGAAGTAAAATCCAGACTGTTTCAGCATCTGTGTATTTTAAAAGCTCTAAAACTGCGTTCTGCTCAGGCTGGTACTGTTCTTAAGTTACTCTTGGGCCAGAAGTCTTAACACAAGAACTAGATTGTACCATACTCACTGTAGACTGTAATATTTGTGTCTTAACTTATTTTTTCAGAAACATTAATCAGTGGCAGATTGGTATGAGGGACAAAATCTTTGTTGCAGAAAGAATCTGTGGAATGATAGTGCAAAGGTAGCAGTAGCAAATAACCCAATAGAGAGGCTATTTGACTCCCAAAATCCTGGTCTAGCAATACTCACAAACATGTCATTACTAAGTAGTATGAAGCATGACATGTAAACACCAGATATCACATCTTAATGACACGCTGATGAATAAATCTTGTCTGCGACTAAGATGTAGTTGAATCTCAGTTAACAGCATAGGTTTACTTAAATCATGATGTGAGTGTTTTTTAGGAACAGATCTGCTGTAGTTTGACAAGACTCCTAATTCACTTTCATTTGCCAGTGTTAATAGTCTCCCTTGATAACTGTTTTTTTTTTTCCGTTTTCACATGTGTTTATATTTATTGTTCATGTGTTCTTCTGGATTTCTTGGTCCTGTGTTTTGTTACTTCTGTGCTTGGATGTCTTGAGCAGTATTGCTACCGATGTCTTTCTGCAGAGGCTGGATAGAGGGAATCTGTGGTGTTAATGTTTTTAAACTTGTATTTCTTCTATTTGAAGAAGAGAGCCTAAAAATACTTACCCTAGATTTGCACATTCTGTATAGATCTTTGTATACTAGTTCAGGTACAGAGGGAAGATGGTTTGGGAGTGTTGTGTTTACAGGTCATAGAGAATGAAAAGAGGGTATTTAAAAAGACCCTGCATTCTTTGTATGCAGATATAACAATACTACTCTGATTTTTACCTATCTTACATTTAGTACTGGTAGTATGTTTTTTATTTACCTTCATTGTCTGTTACCAGGAGAGCTGTACTCATATATGAGGATCTTCATTGTGCTCTTAATTACAAGAGTAAAGTTGTGCCTCTGCTCATCTCCATACCTTTTACACATATGTGGTTTGTGCTGTACTTTTTTTTGTTGGTTCATATAATGTGCTTTGGGTTTACTAACCGTACAGCAGGTTTATCTAAAGCAATAGGTTGTAATAAATATCGTGAACCAGTGTGTGTTTCAGTCATTGTGCAGTTAGGCTTCTCTGGGCTGCTGTAGATTTTATTTTTTATTTGTATATTAGACTTCATTTTCTCCTGGAAGTCAGACCCAATGCAGTATCTCAGTATCCCTTTTGCTTTATTATGTGTAAATCAAATGTGGCCATGTCATCAATTCTCAAGGTAGGTTTATAAATCTGCAAGTTTATACATGCTTGTGAATGTTCTCAAAATTGTACTAAAACCACTTTTGTATTATCTCTTTGAAGAATGTTTTTGCGAGTCTCACACCATTATACCATTAAATATGTACTTATTAGAGAACACTAAAATTACTGACAATTTTTTTTGAGTGGTGATATGGTATTTTGAGCTGGGGAGGGATGTTGAGCTCTGTGACCAAATCAGGAAATGTTTAGATTCACAGGTTTGCAGTTGCTTGGACTGTAGGTCATAGAGTAGTCTGGAGTTGGAAGTAGAATATAGATCCTCAGTTTTCCCATTCTGTAGAAATGGGAAGTACCAGCACAGAGGAAGTTTTTTGTCTCCGTGGTCACAGAATCACAGAATGGGCCGGGTTGTGAGGAACCACAGTGGATCATTTGGTCAAGTTCTCTGCTCAAGCAGTGTCATCCTAGACCACATGGCACAGGATTCCATCCAGATGATTTTTGAATATCTCCAGTGAGGGAGACTCCACAACCTCGCATGGCGACCTGTTGCAGTGCTCAGTCACCTGGACAGTGAAGCAGCTTTTCCTCATCTTCAGGTGGAACTTCCTGTGCAGCAGTTTCTGCCCTTTGTCCTATTGCTGGCAGCACTGCGCAGAGCGTGGCTTCATCCTCTGACACCCTTCCTTCAGATAGTTAAATACGTTGATGTAGTCCACTCTCAGTCATCCCTATTCAAGGCTGAACAGGCCCAGCTCCTTCAGCCTTTCCTCATGAGAGAGATGCCTCATCCCGTCACTACCTTCATAGCCCACCATTGGACCCACTCCAGGAGCTCCGTGTCTGTCTTGTACTGAGGAGCCCAGAACTGGACAGAGTACTCCACATGTGGCCTCACCAGGGTTGGGTAGAGGGGCAGGATCACCTCCCTGGAGCTGCTGGCAATGCTCTTCCTAATGCACCCCAGGATACCATTGGCCTTCTTGGCCACCAGGGCACTGCTGGCTCAGGGACAGCTTGCTGTCCTCCAGGACCCCCAGGTCTCTCCTGGCAGAGCTGCTCTCCAGCAGGTGTTCCCCCAGCCTGTGCTGGTGCCAGGGGTTGTTCTTCCCCGGGTGCAGGACGCTGCATTTGGCTTTGCTGGGTTTCAACAAAAACTGCCCATCTCTCCAACCTGTTGAGGTCCTCCTGAATGGCTACACAACTCTCTGGGGTATTGTCTGCTCCTCCCAGCTTTGCGTCAGCAAGCTTGCTGAGGAGGCATCTGCCCTTCCATCCAAGTCAGTGATGAATAAACTGAACAAGTAAGTATATTGGTATTTCTGGAGAAGACTGAAAAAAGCCCCCAAACCCAAATCAAATCCTCTCCTTGACTGCATCTTTTCAAATTTGCATCTCTTCTGGTTATATACTGCATCTCAGCTCTCCTCTTAGTGCTGCTAATGAGACCAAAAGGGGTGCCTTGTGATATTTTTATTTGCCTTCTCTTTTGATGCAATTTTGCTTGCTTGTTTTAGTCAGCTGGGATATAACAAAACCAAGTTGTTTCTCTGGGTATGAAGTTTGCTGCTGACAATGTTTGTAGATGGCTAAAAACTGGGCACAAACATTGCTAATGGATGATCTGTTGTTGATTGTGAAACAATTCTTAAGCATATGTTCCAAAGAGCTTTCAGTTTTTCTTGAGAAATGTAAGAGAAATTCTGTAAATGTGAGATCCCTATGCCAAGTGAGATTTCATTGGAAGAGGAGAGCATCAGAAGGCAGGTGAGCCTAATTTATACACAATTGGGCACTCAAGACAAAAGAGAGGTTATATACACTGCCTGTAATAAACTAGAATAAATGTGGTTTCTCCATGCTACTGTACTGTGTGACGCCAACTTTATTTTCCTGTAATTTATAGTCAAACTGTATTAGATAAAATGTAAAAAAAAAAAATCACACTTAAGGTTCTACAATCTTTTTGAAGATAAATAAATTGTAATATGATAGTCATAGAATGGTTTGGGTTGAAAGGAACCCTAAAGATACTCTAGATTCAACCCCACTGCCATGCAGAGGAATGCCATCCACTAGATCAGGTTCTCAGGGCCCCAGCCTAGCACTGATTACTTCCAGGGATGAGGTATCCACAACTGCTCTGGGCAACCTGTTCTGGTGTCTCCATCCTCTAAGTAAAGGTTTTTTTTCCTAACAGCTAATCAAAATCTAGCCTCTTGTCCTTCTTGTCCTATCACTATCTGCTACTGCAAAAGTTACTCTCCCTCTTTTTTATAAGCCCACTTTAAATACAGCAAGGCTGCTATGAGGTCTCCCTGGAGCCTTCTCTTATCCAGTCTGAACATTCCCAGCTCTCTCAGCCTTTCTTCATGGGAGTGGTGCTTCAGTCCTTCATTTTCAGTGCAGGGGTAAGTAGAGAAGAAAAGAAATGGCTTTTTCAGCCCAGTGTGTGCCATACCATTTAGTAGGACACGAGAGCTTTACAGCAGTTGCTGGCTGTTTCACAATGGCATTATGTTTGCTTTTCGTCTGTGTGTTGACTCTTTGTTCTGTGAATGCACT
>VZRM01000661.1:643023-768079 GCA_013397955.1 Grantiella picta
CTCTCCAACCTGTTGAGGTCCTCCTGAATGGCTACACAACTCTCTGGGGTATTGTCTGCTCCTCCCAGCTTTGCGTCAGCAAGCTTGCTGAGGAGGCATCTGCCCTTCCATCCAAGTCAGTGATGAATAAACTGAACAAGTAAGTATATTGGTATTTCTGGAGAAGACTGAAAAAAGCCCCCAAACCCAAATCAAATCCTCTCCTTGACTGCATCTTTTCAAATTTGCATCTCTTCTGGTTATATACTGCATCTCAGCTCTCCTCTTAGTGCTGCTAATGAGACCAAAAGGGGTGCCTTGTGATATTTTTATTTGCCTTCTCTTTTGATGCAATTTTGCTTGCTTGTTTTAGTCAGCTGGGATATAACAAAACCAAGTTGTTTCTCTGGGTATGAAGTTTGCTGCTGACAATGTTTGTAGATGGCTAAAAACTGGGCACAAACATTGCTAATGGATGATCTGTTGTTGATTGTGAAACAATTCTTAAGCATATGTTCCAAAGAGCTTTCAGTTTTTCTTGAGAAATGTAAGAGAAATTCTGTAAATGTGAGATCCCTATGCCAAGTGAGATTTCATTGGAAGAGGAGAGCATCAGAAGGCAGGTGAGCCTAATTTATACACAATTGGGCACTCAAGACAAAAGAGAGGTTATATACACTGCCTGTAATAAACTAGAATAAATGTGGTTTCTCCATGCTACTGTACTGTGTGACGCCAACTTTATTTTCCTGTAATTTATAGTCAAACTGTATTAGATAAAATGTAAAAAAAAAAAATCACACTTAAGGTTCTACAATCTTTTTGAAGATAAATAAATTGTAATATGATAGTCATAGAATGGTTTGGGTTGAAAGGAACCCTAAAGATACTCTAGATTCAACCCCACTGCCATGCAGAGGAATGCCATCCACTAGATCAGGTTCTCAGGGCCCCAGCCTAGCACTGATTACTTCCAGGGATGAGGTATCCACAACTGCTCTGGGCAACCTGTTCTGGTGTCTCCATCCTCTAAGTAAAGGTTTTTTTTCCTAACAGCTAATCAAAATCTAGCCTCTTGTCCTTCTTGTCCTATCACTCTAAAGATACTCTAGATTCAACCCCACTGCCATGCAGAGGAATGCCATCCACTAGATCAGGTTCTCAGGGCCCCAGCCTAGCACTGATTACTTCCAGGGATGAGGTATCCACAACTGCTCTGGGCAACCTGTTCTGGTGTCTCCATCCTCTAAGTAAAGGTTTTTTTTCCTAACAGCTAATCAAAATCTAGCCTCTTGTCCTTCTTGTCCTATCACTATCTGCTACTGCAAAAGTTACTCTCCCTCTTTTTTATAAGCCCACTTTAAATACAGCAAGGCTGCTATGAGGTCTCCCTGGAGCCTTCTCTTATCCAGTCTGAACATTCCCAGCTCTCTCAGCCTTTCTTCATGGGAGTGGTGCTTCAGTCCTTCATTTTCAGTGCAAGGGTAAGTAGAGAAGAAAAGAAATGGCTTTTTCAGCCCAGTGTGTGCCATACCATTTAGTAGGACACGAGAGCTTTACAGCAGTTGCTGGCTGTTTCACAATGGCATTATGTTTGCTTTTCGTCTGTGTGTTGACTCTTTGTTCTGTGAATGCACTACCTAGTTCTGACTTGTTTGTGTTCAAAATGTCAGTGCTTATGCTTTTATTAATTTTCTTATATTCTAGTCTGGTGACTGACACTAATGACAGGAAATGATTAATGAATGGGACTTTGCTGAGACTGTGTCACATTCTCATGCTTGAGTGGAGCTATTGACATGCTGCATTACTGGTTTCCATATGCTTTCTGCCGGTTTAGTTGCTGTAACACTAAAGTTTGGCACTTGGTCTGCAATTCCAGTTGACAAATTTCAGCTCTTCGATAAAAAGCTCGAGCAAGACAAATGTCAGCAGCTGTTAATAAACTAATCACTTTCAGTAAACTCATTTCTTTACGAAATTATTTAAGGCATGATAGACCCCTAAAAAAATCTACCCTGTGTCTTGTACAGTTTTTTGAGAACAGTTGGTGTAAGAATCAAGATTGTACTACATGGAAATGAGGAAAAAAGGGAGACTCGTGCATGCCACTCATAGTGAGAGGGGAGATGTGGTGGGGAATTGTGCACACTCATAGTGAGAGGGGAGATGTGGTGGGGAATTGATACTCCCTGAGGCATCTTATGGCAGACCAAAGTGTGGTGTCTCTGCTCTGGCCTCCCTGAAACTGCTCTGAACAGCTACAGTCGGTGACAAATTTGGCTTTACTTCAGGCTTGTAAGATGGGAATTTGTTTCTGTTTAAAAATACTGGTAGGTTGTGCTGAAGCTCTGAAAAGGGTTTAGAATGGCCGTAGTTGTACATCAGGTTGCTGGAACTCTCCAAGAAAATCTGGACTGGGGATTTTGATGTCGCAGCTGGATCACAAAGTGGTACTTCCTCCTGCCCAGGGCTTCCCTGTTTGGTGCTGCTTTGCTGCCCTTATCTTGCAGCAATATTGGAAAAACCTGCCAGCGAGGTTTAGAGCTGGCCTGTTTGGCAAGTGTGAGCCACACCTCCACTTCTCACAGCTGGGGCACAGCCCAGTCCTGCGCAACACTTCAGATGAGCCTGCAGCAAAGAGCGCTTCAAGGCCAGGCGTCCGGGGACTCTCCTTGTTCTCTGAGTTTCCCTGTCAGATTTTCTGCAGAGACAACAGGACATTTTTCCCCATGTTCCATGAGGTGCTGCGGGGCCCTCTTCCACCCAAAGTGCTGCCTTTTCTGGCAGCTGTGCTTTTCCAAAGGAAGGAGAGGAAAGAGACTGGGTTCTATCACTGGCGGGTAAGACAAACCGCGGTGCTGTCTTTGAGATGGCATTCCTTAGCTGATGGGCTCGGGAGCAGCTTCCTGTTGCTGCACGTGTGAAAAACCAGTCCTGCACTTCTGCGGAATTAAAAAGTGTATTGTTATCCAAACTTTTCGCCTAATGGTAATGTTAATGGAGATTTCAGGCTTTTATTAAATTTAAGGTCTGTGTGCAGAAATGCAGGGTAGATCTGTGTTTCCTTAGGTTTTGGGGAGCAGACTTAGGCTGATGCCAAGTGCTTTTTTTGGGGCAGAGTCCAGAGTCCAGAATACTTTACTTTTCATCATTAGAGACAAAATCCTGCTTATGTGTTTTCTGGCAAAATATCCTTGACTACGGTTGCCTTCTTTTCTGCTTTCTATCTTACCCTTCAGGGATTAATGATCTCAAAGACATCATCAGACAAAGACTAATGATGGCTTCAGCTCCTGTTCATAATGCAGTGCAACCACAACAGATAAAGTGGTTTTGGTGTGTTTGTCCTTTAATTGGAGTGAAATAATTTCATTGTATGAGATGCTTGGGCCAAAAACCTCAATTTTGATTTAAGCGAAATGTTTGTGAAGGAGTCTTTGACTGGATGTCTCTAAGCTGATCACCCTTGTCATGTCCTGTCATGCGAGCCTCTCAATATACTACTTAAAACTGAGGCGACTATTAGTTGTCACAAGGCAACTTGCTGCTTGTGTACCTTTCTGCACTTCTGCTTGCTGTGTGATAAAAATAGTCTTGTTGACTTTTTAATATTATTGTTTAGTACTTGGGAGATCAGGGTAGAAGAGGCTAGTGTTAGCCTCCATTAACCTGTAAACCACTTAATATATTTTCCCTCAGGCTATTTAAATAAAAAAAAAATTAACATAGCCAAATTTTGCTGGCTGTAGGGAGAGATTTTGTATTGACTAATTGATAGCAATTGAGCAAGGGGTGGGGCAGCAGATCACCCCTTTGGCTTTAACAAATTGAATTAATACACTTTATTATCACTTTATTGAATTAATTAAATTCACTTTAACAAAGTGAATTTCACATGATCAGATCTCTCTAATTTTCCAGAGTTTAGCCTTAGTTTCCCTTCTAAAGGCAAACAACAATAAACTGAGAGTGAACCTGGTGTTTGCCACTGCTGTTGTGTTACCGAGCTGCTGGCACTTCTCATCTCCTGCCTAACTGTAAATCCTGCCTGCCAGAAGACCATGGTTCTTAGGGCTGGGTCTGTAAATCTCCTTTCACAGCTGCAGATGCATACTCCTGAAGGAGGAGGGACAGTGCAAGGAGTGCCCCAGAAAGCCAGTGCTTTGCTTTGGGGTTTAAAACCAAACTTGTGACACTTTGGCCACAAGGAAGGCAGCCATGGGCAGCAGTTTTTCTTTCGGAGCAGCAACAAGATGGGGAGAAAGTGTTCCACTGGTAAACCAGACACTTCTTTGAGGTGCCTGATGTTCCCAGTAGCTGTGAACATATATGTCTTAGAAGTTATATTTTTATTTGCTATGAGAACATTTTTGTAATGAATCTGGCAGGCTTATGGTAAGTCCTCCACAGGCACTGCAGGCTGTGGAGTGGATCCCAGCAGTTATATCCCACTGTGTAAAGGCAGGTGTCCTGGACTTAATGAAAGTAAAGACTACTGGGTCCTGTGGCTCGGATGACTTGTCTTACAGTTGCTTCCTGCTGCATCAGCATCTTCAGTTTAGATGAAAGCTACAGACAGTTGTTTGCAAGTGTAAGTATGTGAAAATTCAGACTTGTACCTTCATTTTAAGATTTAGGAAGCTTTTTTTAGGATTCAAAGGGGGCTTTTCTTTTTTTGCTTCAGATGCACTCCTGAGCTCTGGAAAAGCAGTGATTCTGAAAAATTGTTAAAGTGCAAAGCTTAAGTTAGTTGCTTGCATCAGTCACATGCATTGGTGTGCTGTCATGTATACTGGTACAGCAGAGCTGTCACTGTTTTTTCCCATTTCCCATACAGATTTTTTGCCTGCCTTTTCCTTGATCATTCAGATAGAGCATATCTGATCCTCCCATGCTTCATTACTCTGCAAGCTCACCTGGCGACATGCTGTGACCTTGCTGTGCCTTTGCTAAAAGATAAGTACAGAAGGCACAGGAGAAGGTTCTGGCATAACTGGTCACAGAGACTTTGGAGCACAGTGAAATTTCTGTTGAATTATATGCCCTTAAATTATGATCTGGGTGTGGAAAATGTATCCTCAGCTGTGTAACGACTGGCTGCAAATCAAAGATGTTAGAGACCTTTGGAAAGGACTTCCTTTTGAGCATGTAAGCACACCTTTGATGGACGGTGTGCAATAAAAGAAGGATAGGCTATCTTCATGGTGCTCTGTGCTTCCTCTGCTGATAGTATCTAAGTTCCAGCTGATAGCTGGGCTCTGTGAGAGAACATTGTTTTCACAGCCATGGGGATGTGATTAGATAGCTTCATGTCTCAACAAACTGAAGAGCTGCAGCAACTTTAGGAAGTTGGTGAGAATAACATGCAATCTTGAGTTTCTCTAATCCGTTTTTCAACTTGATGAGATAGAAAGGAGGTCAGGCTTTGCCTGAGAAACTAGTGTCAGGGATTGAATAAAAGGAAGGTGGTTAGAAAAGGTTTAAAGAGGAAAAAACCTAGCATCTGTAGGGTGGAACTCATGGTGAAATTTGATGTGAAGGCATGTCTTGTTCACAGAAACAAAGGAATTAGTATCTTCAGCATATCAGTGCTTCAAATAAGTGTCCTTTAAGATTAGTAATAGTATAACTGGAGTTTATTTGAAAAATTTAATTTGGTATCTGCATGTGAGATATCTTAGGTGACTCATAGTTTTTGCTCTTCATTTGGTCAGGGTGGATGGTACTTGCTTAGTACAAAAATGTTCAGTATACTATATATGCCTTGGCTTTATTGTGTTGTTCAAACCCTGTGTTGCAACAGCTGGCAAGTATCTCCAAGCAATGGAAAATAAGGAAAACTCACCAAGCATGTGACTGCTTAACAAACAGTATAATTCCATTTATTAGATCATGAACATTCAAGAAAGTTCAGGGTTCAGTGGTTTCTGTGAGATCCCAGTTAGTGATATGGAGGGCCTAAATTTTTATATACTATTTCAAGAATCACAGAATTAATGAATGGTTTGGGTTGGAAGGGACCTTAAAGGTCATCTCGTTCCAAACCCCCTGTCACAGGCACATACACCTTCTACTAGACCAGGTTTCTCAGAGCTCCATCCAGCCTGGCCTTGAACACTTCCAGGAATTGGGCATTCACAGCTTGTCTGGCAACTTGTTCCAGTGCCTCATTTGTCAGTCTGCAGTATTTTGTTTTAAGTGAAGATCCTGTTGAATTCAACAGTAAATGAATACTTAGCATATCTAAAATTACACTGGTCTCAAGCCAACCATGTTGAAAATTATGAACGTGAAGTAATGACCATTTGTGAAAAGCATTTTGAAAATGTGATTTAAGGATAGAAAAAGTTCTTAGATGGCCAAGATTGTGTCATAACTGATGAAAATGAGGCAGAATCCCATTCTGTTCCTGAGCTTCACACAATTACTTCTGTGAAGTGTCTCTACTAAGTCACTTCAAGCTGTTCTCTCTTGTCCCCTGCCCTTCCCCCACTGCTCCTTCATGATATTCTAGGATCTAGGCAGCCTTCCCCCCGCCCCCCTTTCACATCCTGGCATTTAGATACCAATATTACTTTCCAAAAATAGTCTCCCAGAAGCTTTCAGGAGTAAGGATTATATTTTTATCTATGCTGGTAAAGTGACATGCATGTTAACAGTGCTGATACCAGTAACAATCCAGAATGTAAAAGCATTTAAGTTTTGTATTTTCTTACTCAAACTGCTGTGAAGTGTTTTGGTAAGAAAGTGTTCTGGCTTTTCTTTTTTTCCTCATTGTGAACAGCCTATGCCTTCTATGTCTTTAGACCCTTCTGTTAAGATTCTTGCCATGTCTGCTTTTACTCAAGCATTCATGTACCCTTGGCCAGTACTCTTAAACTAGCTGTTAAGAATGTATTTGAGCAGTTTTAGCATCTGTTTATCCCTCAGCAAGAATGCACTGACAAAGCAATTAAAAACTGATCTATAATTAGAGGAATCCCTAAATAAGGGACTTTCTGAAGTCCATGAGGAGTTACCCTAAAACATCACTCATTGCATTGCTGAAAGGGAATTGAGTTTTCTTCTAGACTCCTTTAGTCATCCTCCAGAACACTTAAAGTGCTGTGTTTGTGTTCCCAAGCCAACTCATTAATAGCTTATTTTGGGCTGGCTTGTCTGATCCGTTTCTCTGCTCTAATACACTGAACAAGCATTACAATTGAGCTAAATGCTGAGTTTGTTTCTCTCTTTTCAGTGGGAAAAGCACCCTTACTACAACCTAACAGTGAAAGTCCTCCGAGCCAGAAACATCAAGGGTACAGATGTGTGTAAGTATTTAATCAAGGTTTTATGAAAACGTGTTGGTTCCTCTGTGCATACCACTAGCACAGAGAGCAGCATTGTCAGGGAGCCTCTTACCCACACGTACTGCATTGCCTTTATGTCTGAACAAAAGCTTCTCATGTAAAGCATTATATACATAATACATTATATATATTTTAAAAGCTTTGTGTGAGGCCAAGCTGCAGATTAAGCACCTTCAGCTGTTCTTACTTTGCAGAACAAGATCAAGTCCTGGTAATGTTTTGTTTCCCTCCTCCTTTATCTGTTCTACTGGGGTCCATTCTGCATTCCTTCGTCTGGATTCAGCTCCCTGGTCATGGCAAACTTCACCCTTGCACTTGCTGAACAGTCTGCCTGAACCTGGAAGTAGAAATCTTCAATTCTAGCTTCCAAATATTTGTTTTCTCGGTTGTAGTTGTGCTTTATTTCATGTACCTGATATTTGTTTGTCATTGCAGCCTTTAAAGGAAGTAGGTGGTTGACTGATTCCAAGATAAACTTCTTTTTGTCAGTTCTGGTTTTGACAGCATAGTATATATTCCCTTCCATTTACACACCTGTGTAAAGATCTCAGGGCTGTTTGGGGCATTGAATCTTTAAAACTCATTTATTTTTAATTTCTTCAGATTTAATCAAGTAAGGTAGTCTGCCTTAAGTTTATATCTCACATCCGAAACTGAACTGCTTGAAATGCCAAATAGCTGTTCAGGGAACAGAAAACCCTCCTGAGAGGCTGAGGGCTAGGATCATGCTGTGAAGAGTTCTTTTTTATGGCCTATCTGTTCTGCTGGAGTGAAGAATGATCCCCATACTTGCATTGTTGAAGGGGCCCTAACTGGAAGAAAGAAGGACTCTGAGACCATAATTTATTTTCAGGGAATGGAAACAGACAGCCCAGCTCCTGGGGCTGCTCCTCGCAATCTAAATGAGGGTATAGCAGTGGTGGATGTTGTCTACTTGGACTTTAGTAAGGCTTTTGACCCTGTCTCTGATAACATTCTCAGAGAGAAGCTTGTAAGTATGGGCTGGATGAGCAGACAGGGAGTTGTACTGAAAACTGACTGGGTGGCAGAGCTCAGAGGATGGTGATCAGTGGTAGAAAGTCGAGTTGGAAACCAGTAACTGGGGTGTAAGCTCAGGGTGAATTCTGGGTCACCTCTTGTTCAGTGTCTTCATTAATAATCTGGATGATGGGGCAAAGTGTGCCCAGGCAAGTTTGCTGATGTTATTGCAAAACTGAGAATAGTGATTCGTACACCAAGGGCTCATTCTGCTGTCCAGGGGGCCTTGACAGGCTGGAATAGCAGGTTGGCAAGAATGTCCTGTGGTGGAAGTCCTGCCCCCGGGGAGGAACAGTCCTGTGCAGCAGTGCTGGGGGCCTCATTGGCTGGAAAACAGCATTGTAAAGAAAGTCCTGGGGTCTTGGTAGGCAGCAAGCTGAGTATGAGCCAGCAATGTGCTCTTGGTGCAAGGGAAGCTGAGGGTATCCTGGGCTGCTCCAGAAGGAGCCTTGCCAAAAGGACGAGCAAGATGATCCCTCCCCTCTAGTCAGCACTGGTGAGGCTGCAGTAGGGGTACTGTGCCTAGTTCTGGGCTCTCCACTCTGAGAGACACTTGAGCTGCTGAAGCAAGTCTAGTGAAGGGCCACTAAAACTGTAAAAATACCGAAGTATCTTTCATATGAGCAAATGCTCTTTAGTGGCACAATAGAAGACTCAGGGGGATCTCGCTTGATGTGTTCAAGTACTTGAAAGGAAAGTGTTAAGAGGATGGAGCCAAGCTCTTTCAGTGGTGTCCAGTGACAGGACAAGAGGCAATGGGCCTAGTATCAGTAGTAATCTTTTTTAAAATGTTGATCTTCCTCATTTTAAATATTAGCCTTTTTTATTAAGGCATTTATGATTTGGATGAACCAGAAAAAAGAAATAACAGGCACGTAGTATTCAATTTGTTACTTTTAAAGATATTGGATTAATTAAAGGTTTTGCTTCAGAAGTCCAGCCTTAAATTTACACTTTTCCATGATGCAATGAGATCTAGAAAAGGAGGATCTCATGGGAAGGAGTATGTTTGAATAAAGATTTTCTAGCATCTGTCTCTTGCTCCAGTGTCCAAGGCAGACTGCTATGTGGAACTGAAGCTGCCCACTGCATCTCCCAGAGTCTCCCGAACTCAGGTTGTTGATAACTCTGAGAACCCAGAATGGAACGAAACTTTCCAGTATCGAATCCATAGTGCTGTCAAGGTAAGGATACTTTTTGGAGCTGGTTGTACTACTTGTATTTGCATGCTGCCTTGCTTTTCATACTTCATTCTAAACCAGGGGGTCTTCATTACTCTCAAAACCAGTGTTGCTTGTAAGGTGTCAGCTGTCTTCAGTGGTACAAAAAGCTCTGCAGTGCATGTCCAGTGATACAAACTGCTGTGGTTAACTGCACTGTCATGTAAATTGCAGCTAGAGTTTGCCATAAGCATCCTTGTGATGCAACTCAGGAAAGGGAAATTATGGCACTACCTGGTGGATTTCAAGGAAATTCCTTAATAGAAGTTTCTGTCTGATGTTTGCTTTTTCTTTCACAGGGACTAAATTTTTACTCACTGCCACTTGGTTCATTCAGACAAGTTTTGCCATCAGTCCCTGCGACCCAGAAAACCAAAATTCAAATTCTTGCATAGAGACTGTACATCTGCTGTCTGTGTAGGACCTAATACAGTATTAGGACCTAAAGTATTTAAAAAGTCTTCAGATTTTCAGCATTCATTCTCAGAGTAGACACTAATGGTAGGGGGGAGGAAACTGTACTTTAAAAGATCAGTTTTAGTGTGGCACTCTTGCTTTGAATAACATCCCAGGCTTTGGGATGAGGCACCTATCAACAAGAAACTATCCCACTCTAATGAAGTACCTTTCCACAATGGTTGGTGACAAATATGGAATGGTGCTTTACTTGAATAGTAAGAAAATTGAAAGCTGAGCTTTAGAGTGTGTGAGCTTTTTCTTCCCCTACAGGCTCATGAGGCCTCAGTCTGGTTAGTGCTGGACACTGCCAGCACAGTTCTAAGTTCAGTCTTGTCTCCTTGAGACCTCATTGCTGCAAGGCCATTTTTTGTGTGCCAAATATACTCATTGTGTCTATTTCAGATAGTTGCTCTTGAATTTACCAGCTCTGAGATAGTGCTGAGCAGAAAATGATTTTTCCTGGACTGATTTTTCCTTGACTGATTTTTGTTTTCCGCAGTGAAATTGCTATTGATTCCTTGGGCAAATCTGTGCTGAAGCTAGTGGAGTATTTCCACATGTTCATCTGGGGCCTCCCTGTAGTTGGGAAGCTGAGAAAATACTTTAGCTATATGGTGTCGACCAGGAGCATTTTTTGCTTAACTCTGCTATAAGCCCTGCTGAAAATACTGAATTTTCTTCAGGATTGGGAAAGGGGACGGGTGTTGATTAGTGCACAAAGTGTCTATTGTATAGAGCTACCCAGGTTTGTCAGAGTGATTCTGCCCCTTCATCTTTGGCTGTTTGTTTCTGCTTGCTTTTAGAACATTCTGGAGTTGACACTCTATGACAAGGATGTCCTTGTCAGTGATGAGCTCACCTCTGTTGTCCTTGATGTGGGGGGCATGAAGCCAGGGCGGCCCCTGCTGCGCACCTTCAGGCTCAACCCTGAGGTCAGTGCCTGCCTCAGCTGCAGCTCATCCCTGTGCACATCTGGCAGCTCATTTATCTGCTGTGCTGGTTGACTTGTCTGTGTTGGAGAAGCCAGAAGGGAAAAATTAATCAACTGGTGATGACAGCACATACGGTTTTACTGTCAGCTGAGAGGCTTCCAGGTTCTCTAGTAACTTTATGTGTGTGTGTTTTCCGCAGTCCTTGGGATGCCCCAGCTAAATAAAATTTGGAATTACTGCTGTCTTTCAGAACATGTTAAAACATCTTTAAAGGAAATTAATTTTTCGTGTGACTTAGATGAACATAAACTGGTTTTAAAATGAAACGCATTTGCAGTCAGTAATCATTGTGGGGACTGCAAACTCGCTGATTTAGCTTGCCATCATAAGTTTGCAAAAAAGAAGTTTATTGCTACGAAGATTACCTCTATATCTAATAAGCTAAAAGCCTAAGGGAAGCTTATTTTCTCTGGATTACATCCAGTACATTTAACCTCTGCTTCATGTGGATGACATGGGTGCACATGAGCTGCTCTCAAGCCCTGTGCAGCTGCTTATGAACTTACAAGACAGCTTGTTTTGTGTGGGTAAAGCCACATCACCAGACTGATCTATTTTGTAATGCCACATACACATTGCTACAATAGGTCTGGATTAAAGGTGAGCTAATGATGTGTTTTCTTGAGGAGCTGGGCTTCAATGCTGTTGGTGTGGTCAGAAGCAGACTAATTGGTATGCTGCTCACAGGGAGGTGCTGGGCAGTGTCACAGGCACTCCAAATGATTTATGATCATGGAAAGAGACTTAGTAACTCCCTTTTTCCCACTAGTACTATCCACTTGCTGAACACCTAAGTCATCTTGATCCTTAATTAAGTGACTGGAAATTTCAATTTCAGCAAAGAAAATTACCCAAATTGGCTTTTACTTTGTTATTTTAAAAATGGCGTTTGGTCTGGTATCAAATAATTACTCTATGCTATGGGAGGAGAAAAGACTGGCTGGAACAAAGACTGTAGAGGACAAAGGCAGTAAGGAGTTAAGAGTGCAAGCTGCTGAAATAAGAAATGTGAGATGGGAAGAAGCCCAAAGTCTCATGTAGAAGCTGTTTGCAGAAATGGTGCTGCCTGCAGTGGTACTTGAGCCAGTGGAGGTTTTTTCTCTCATTACCAGAGTAATTGATCTGAGACCCAACTCTCACTTCTGTGCATTTGTGTCCTCAAATGTAGATATGTGTGGTCATATAAGACATGTCCAGGATAAGAGGAATATTTAAAGGCCAAAGGCTGAATTTAACCATTTCAAAATTTAACTGGAACTTTTATAAAAGGAACAAACCCAGTTATTTTAACAGTAAGTTGCTAAAACTATGTAGCAGGAGGAAAGCTTAATCTCTTGCAAAAATGTCTCATAACTATATATTCAGGATCAAGGGTCACCAATGTCTGACTTTTATTTTCAAAGGCTAATGAAGAGCTGGATGTAGAGTTTTACTTGGAGAAATGGTGAGTCTTTCCTGAAGAGCTGAATGAACTTGTGCCCTGCAGATACACTGTCACTTGATTTTTCTATGTAGGGACAATCTTGCCCATAAAAAGGCTAATGCTCTGTAGTTCTCTGTGGTGTTTGAGTTGATTCACTAATGGTTGACCACAAATATCCTAGTGCTCTAGTCACCAAAATTTTTGGGGTACCAAAAAAGAAATAAAATTTTGCTGGATTTCTTGGGAAGTAAATGAACACACTATGGATTAGTTATTTATTGGTGGAAAGTTTTCACAGTATTTTTTTTATATTTTATATTTTTTTATATTTTATATTTTTGTATTTTGTGCAAAATACACAAATGAATACTTTATCCATCTGGTAGTCTATGTAGTTCAGCTTTTCTCTAGGTTATCAAAATAACTGAGATGGGAAGATCTTATAGCACATGCTTATATTTGCAGACAAATGCTTTTCTTCAGTTTTTTCCAGCCCCTATTATTTTCTGAAGGGAAATATCCTTGATGTTTGCCTGGAACTCCCACACTGAGGACCTTTTCACCCACCACTTATTCAGCCAATTAGTTTGTAAAGTTGGATGAAGCAAAATTAAAACCAATCATCACTTACAATAAATTTCTTGCTTTCACAGCTCAGGTCCCGCTACAGAGGTATTGACCAACGGAGTCCTCGTGGTGAGTACATGGAAGTCAGAATCATGTGTTGTGATTTCATGTGTTGTGAAATAAGTTTTTAGTAGCAAGAGGAGAAGAATTGTTGAATGTTACAGCCCTGCTTCCAAATAGCTCCTATTCTCACCAGCATCTGCCTGTCTTTTTAATAAATCTGCTGATTTAAAAATCGTCCTCAATTTTTAAACTTGATCGCAGCTTACAGAAAGGTGCGTCTTTTTTGTTTTGAGGTTTTTGTTTGGTTTTTTTCCCAGTGAGGCTCCTGTAAAAGTTTTAAAAAATGTCTTTAGGAGGCAAGTGGGTCTTGAAGATTGTGCTGTGTTGCTGCCCAAGCAGAGTCCCTGTTCTTGTTTAAACACCTATTATTTCTAAAACTTTATGAGTGCCGTTACTAAGCAGGTGATGTTCCCTGTTCTCTTGGCTTAATCAATCTAAGAAAATCAGTGTGCTATACATTAAAATACAGGTGTTACTACCTCTTTTCTCCCTTAAAAGAAAAGGCAATGGAATCGATGCTTTTTATAATGAGAAAAGGATAATGGTTGAAATGTAGAGTTTTAATTTTTTTTCCCTTGAAAAATTGGTGGCATTTAACAGAAAACTATTTCATAGCAAGGAAGCTTTTGTGTTCCAATTTCCCTTAGCAAATCAGTCTTAATTGAAGCAGTGGAGTAGTTTCTTATCTTTTAGAGCAATTGTGGCTGATTAACTATCTCGTCTACTGTCCTAGAGGGTAAGCTGATGGCTGAATGGTGTGAGAGACTAAATTTCATGCGCATATAGACAAGCTGGGACAGAAATCTCTGAAGTGCTTGCTTGGGTCTGAGCAGGTTCTGAATAGGTACTCATACATACAGTTTAAAAACAGGTAAAAAACCCAGAAAAACCCCAGGTGTTGATAACTTGTAACTATGAAGTATTGGTTGCAAATCAAACCCCAGTACCTGGAATAGAACGGGTGGTTTTTATTTTGAAATAAGAGCAAATATTCCTGTCCTCCTGAAACAAAACTTGGTCTTCATTTAAATAACAAAACAATGCTTAATGCTTTTTTTGACAGTTTGCAGCTGTAAACCTACAACTATTGTAGTAGGCGAATTAAACTTCAACAATGAAACTTGTTGAAATTGTGTAACCCGAGCTGGTTTCTTTTTTTTCACAGGTTCATCCTTGCTTGTGTCTGCAAGGCACTGTCAATAAAGAGGAAAACACAAAAGAGAAACAGCAAGGTAGGGCTGCCTGGAGAGTTTAAGTCAGCACCACTCTTCAATGTGTTTGTTCCTTAAGAGAGAGGGGAGACTTGATTCTCTGTCTGTACAGTGCATTTTAATTTACTGATTAAAAAATTGACTTTTAAACTCAATTTTGCCTTTTTAAAAAATAATGAATAATATTTGGTATTTTCTGGTTTTGTGGATTTTGTGGTTACCACACAATAGGGTTTTTGTTTGTGTTTTCGTAGTCTCAGCTACACTTAATTAGTACTTAATTGTCAACATTTATTGAAATTGCTCCTGTGGTCTAAACTTATTTTTCTAATGCACAGGATGCTGCGAGGTCAAGGTGTCTGTCCCAGGGGCATATCAGAAGCAGTTGTCTATTCCTTGGACACCAGACAGTGAGGATGATTGTGGAACCTCCTTTGTCTTTCATGTGGATAAAGAAATATGCCCAGAACTGCAAGTGGAGCTGGAGCAAACCATATCTGTCCTACAGGTAACCATCCATGCTGATTTCGCAAAGTTTACAGAGAGATAAGTTTTTCTCTATTGTTTTTTACATTCCTTTTTTTTTTGTTTTAAGAAAGTCAGGCTGTGCATTGAATCTTTGACATTGCATAAGGGGGCGAAATTACCTTAAAAGTATACGCTCCCCAAAAATTTAACATTTGTTCAAACTCAAGGATTAAAAAAATCTGACTTTGCACATGCTTGCTACATGAAGACATCTTTACTTTCATGTTTTGAGATACTCTGTAGGAAGACTTTTCTATTAGAAACTTGTAGATCAGTTGCCACAGAGATTTATTTAGCTTTGTCTATTACTTTTCAGTTTCTTCAGGAACCCAAGTAGACACTGAATATTCATTCTCCAAAAATGAGAGCAAGGAAACTCTTTATTCTATGATGTTTTTTACCCCCATGAGCAGTTGGGCAGCATGATTGCAAATGGTGATCTCAACTGCCCTAGAAGCAGCTGTGGAGAAGAGGACACAGAAAAAGATATGGAAGAATAGCTTTGCCAGGGGGTTTGTTAGGCAGCAAACATGAGCTGAAGAGAGACACCTGGACTTAAGTGGTCAAAAACTCAGAGCCAGACAAGCAAAACACTGTAGAAGTCAATCATGGAGATTGCCCCAGGTGGCAAACCTCAGCCAAACCACCCTGGTAGCCACCAGGACATTCTCCTTCAACAGTGGCTTAGAGAAGAGAAGTTTTCAGTCTGACCTTTTCTCTCTTATCGGAGTTAGGAGAGTGCCAGGAACATGATAGTGTTGCTTGCCCTGTACCTAAATGCATGTTATTTGTCCTCCTGTTAGGAGGAGGAGGAGGACGGTGAGCTTGGAGGCAGGACAGCAGTTATTGTCAGAAAACACCTCTGCAGTCTGTGGGTAATCCTTGGTCTGACTTCAGTTCTTGCTGTGAGAAGGGTGACAGCCTGTTGTCTCTCCAAGCTGCTGTCTCCTCCTGGGGGCTGAGCCTTGTGCTTGCTGTGGGAGCTCCAGTAGGATTGAGGGGGACCCTCTGGCATGAGGGGTTTTTAATATGCCTCTTTACATTTAGGAATCTCCACTGAGAGATCTTGCCACTTGCTACATGGCAAAAAACTCAAAGATTTCCTGGCAAACTTTAATTTTTTAAAGTTTTAAGTTTTTAAAGCTTTTTAAAAAATTACATGCTGCCACATGTCCCCAAGGCAATTATCGTATTTCCTATTTTGTGGTATTTGTTTATGGATGTCTAATGCTGTTGCCTTTTTGGTATCTTTTCCAAATCTTGCTTTGAAGACAGAATGCAAATTTGTTTGTGAGTTTTCTGACATGCGTCAGAACACAACTACTTTTGGGGTAAATTCTTGACTTGAAGATTATTTACTTGTGGCAAACAGGTATATATAAAAAAACCCCAATAACAACAAACAAATAACCACTCCCCAAAAACCAAACCAAACTAAAACCCAACAACAAAGAAACCATTTGAGTGAAAGAAATACCTGGGCAAAGATGTTTCAAGCAGAAAGCAGGATGCTCTTGAAAAGCCTTGGATATTTGGTAGAGATTTAACTATAATGATGTTAAGGATTGTTTGCTGTTTTGATATATGAAAGTCGTATCTTTAACTTTTTTCTGTGAATCTCAAATAAGATTTTGTTTTTTATTAGGATGGCGTGAATCCTGATATTGAAAAGCATACTACAGTTCTGGGACTGGGGACTGTGCCAGTTAATTCCCTTCCTATAGGAGAAAAAGTTGACAGAATTGTTTCTTTGGGAGAGGTAATGTCAATATTTTGCACTTGCTTTGACATGCATGAGATAACCTTTTCCTCCATTGCCTTCAGGTGTTTGGGAAGTTAGGCAACACGTGATTCTCAGGAGTGCTGTTTTCTTGGATGTCTGGAGTTAAGTAATGAGATTACTCAGTGCAATTCTTCCAAATATGTTTTCATGGTTGGGTCTTGCAAAATAAAGTATAAAGTTCATCACTTTCCAAAGCACAAAGTCTTGTCATGGCATGAAACAAAAATGTCAGAGGAGGGAAAAAGCAAGATGCTTGTAGAAGATAAAATTTCTTTCACACTCTCCTCTGAGTATGTTTTTGCTTTCTGTGGAGACTATTAGAAGTACCTAAAATAGGTGCAAAAGAAAGGTGTTCCAGGTTTCTTGCCATTTTATGGAAGAGAATGCTATTCTGGTTAGTATCTGGTGACCCTGTTGATGTCATAACCTTTATTTTGTGGTTCCGCCTGTGCAATTGCTATCAATTGCAAGAATGTTTTCTCTCTTTTCACAGGGAAAAAGTTTGAATATGAGTTTGAAAACTGAAGAGAGGTGAGTGGAAATCCCAAAGTCCTTTGAAAATCAGGAAAGGGCTTTATTCTCATAGTAAAGGAGCCTGAATGACTCTCCTTGCTGTTCTGGGGAGGTCTGTTCATTCCATTGATCTCTTGGGATAGATTAAAGAAAAACATCATTGACTATTTTTTGTCTGAAGGCCTCAGCTCTTCCCTTTGCAGATATTGCCTGTTGGACTGGTGTCAATTCTGCTGAGATCTGTACTATTGTTGTGTTTCTAGTACTTAAATGTAAAATAGCTGATGGTGTAAATATTAAGTAGTTTTCTTAGGCACAGATAATTTCCAGAATATGTGCAGTGATGTACTGACAAATAGGAAAGGACATTTGTGTGTGTGAAGAGCTTGAATTATAAAATAGATCAAGGGTGCAAGAAAGGAGCAGAAAGGAAAAAAATAACAGAAAATCAAGCAATTGGCTTGTAAGTTGATAGGGTCATTTGGTATCCAGTCATCAACTGAAGATCCTGCTTCCCTTTTACAAACTGATAGCAAGTTAATTGGCATTCAGTAGCCCCCTTCTGCCCCTTAAGCGCCAAATTTTCTGTTTTAAAACCCCTCTTCCCCTCATTCATGTTCACGTTGATACAGTTATGGCAGTTGCTCCTTATACAGTCTTCTTCACCTCTGAAAAATCTTTTCTTCCTTTGTGAAATTCCTGAGGCTTAATCTAAATACTGTTTGACAGAAGCTTTGATTTTAAGCATTCAAGGGGTTATAAAATATGGAGAAGTTTAATTTTTAATTCCAGAATCTGTTGTACAGAATAGCTGGTGTATACATTAGAGCTTGATCCAGTTCAGATTAGCATCTGTAGTGTGTGTTCACAAAAGATTTTCACAATATTTTCCATGCTAATTACAAAACCTCCAAAATTTTGTGTCTTTTTGTCTTAACTTCTGTTTCAGCACTTGGGATCTTGATATACGTCTGGGTTTTGACCTCTGTAAAGAGGAGAGAGAATTTTTGGACAAAAGGAAGAAAGTAGTTTCTGAGGCACTGAGGAAGACTCTTCACTTAAAAGATTCCCCTCCTACAGATGAGGTACTGGTCACAGTGCTATAGTGAGATTGGTAAAATCCTTTAGGCTTGGTTGATAATTAGGCAGTGTAAGACTCCTTGCCTGTAACCAACAGAAAATATGGTTTGCATTCACTGTGGTGTGAGATGGATCCCTGGAACATTTCAGTTCTGAAGTCTCAAATATTGTTATATTTCTCAAATTCCGAGGGTGTGTGTTTATGTTTTGGAATACAAAACATTGAAATTTTGGAATGTATGTTCTTTCTTTAGTTCAGCTCTGTGATCTTGGGCTTTAAGGGCAATCAGAATTCTGTGATTGTGACTCCTGAGTTTGCTGTCTGCAGGTTCCAGTTGTAGCCGTGCTGGGGTCTGGAGGTGGGATGAGAGCACTGACATCATTCTATGGCAGCCTTGCTGGGCTGCAGCAGCTGGGCCTTCTGGATGTTGTGACATATCTGTGTGGCATTTCTGGCTCTACTTGGTAAGCTACATGCAGTGTTGATTCCAGACACTTAGTGGTGAAGATGGTAGTGATGATGCAAAATAAGGACAAAATTACATTTGTGCCACCTGTAGGCAGACAGCAAGTCAAGTGTTTTACCAGTTGTCACCTGTGAGTTCTGATGGGGATCCTGAAGAGTCCAAGACATTCAGTATCATGTCCAGCCCACACAGCTACTGCTAAATTTATGAATCTGCAGCTTGTGCAAGTCTCAAAACATGATACTAGAATGTATTACATGGATAAAACTGCTGTGTTACACTGACTTAAAAACCTTCCTCATTCCCTGACTCTTGCCAAGAAGATAACTGAGGTGATGCAAGTCACTGGGAGCATGCCCATGCAGGCCACTGTGTCATCACCTTCCAAAATGGCATAAGCAGCTGAAGAGAGGCATAGCGCTGTTTTGCCCTTTGGTGGACTGGAGCAATGTGCTGAAATATTAGATGTGGCTAGAATGTTTCAGTTGCTCGGTTCTTGGAGTTTACGATGAAGTCATCCCTTGTTTTTGTGAAACGATTTCATAGAGGAGTTGTGCAACCTGACAGCGTAATCCTTCATTCCAGAGCTTTGTGTGTTAAATTGACTCCTCTGTACCTAGCTCTCCTGCCTGTTTTGATTTAGAAACACTTCTGAACAAATGTAGGCGTCTGTTTTTATGGCTAGTCAATGGTCCAAACTAGCTTCTCCTTTAATCAAACCTGTGTTCTGATGAAGGCTGTGGCTTCTGTTGCTGCATCCTGCAGTTTGCCATCAGCCAGCCTATCATGGTTGTTATGTTCTGGAGTCAACATATCTTTAGGGACTGGTTCATGGGTGCTAGCCTATGATGCATGGAACATCCTTGGAGGGCAGGGTAGCAATCAGGATGAAGATGTCCTGTAGGTGTCAGGGTTTTCAGCACATTTTAGAGTTTAGAGATCCTGTATTTATAGATTCTTTACTCTTTGTTTAGCTAGACTTCTCAAGTGCTGCAGCACTAATTATAACTAGCTAAAATGATTGTTTACACAAAGGTCTTCATTGCTGATGATATTAATTTAAGCATTTTCAGGTGTTTATCGACACTGTATCAAGACCCTGACTGGTCACAGAAAGACCTTCAAGATGCCATCAGAAGAGCTCAGGGTACTGTGTCCAGCAGCAAAGCAGGGGCATTTTCCCCAGAACGACTGAAATACTATTTCCAGGAGCTGAATGCAATGGAGATTAGTGGACGGAAGGTTTCCTTTACAGATTTGTGGGGCCTTATTGTGGAATATTTCCTACAACAGAAGGTAAAAGAGTTCATGTTTGGATGTTTACTGCTGTTTGTCTTTCAAGTGGGACCTCTATCCACCCACATGTTTAGAGTCAAGAAACCAATTACTCTCCACCTTTGTGAGCAGTTTTGGTGTAGGTGCTGCTGTGGAATACACGGAGTATCTTCTTCAGTAAAGAATTTTTACTTTGTTTGGATCAGTGTTATAGAAAAATGCAGAGTTCATTTGGAATGGCTGTTATTAAATTAATAGTTTTTGGGCAGGTTAAGCCTGACAGAATGATGTTGGTTTTGCAGAATGGAGTTACTGTGCATTATTTTCTATGTAATTGAGATTGAAAATCAGAGGGATAACTAGTTTATTAATAACATTAGACATTCTAATTATGCAGCTGCAGAAATATTTTGGACAAATCTGTGCATAAGCCTGGACAGAGGGAGGAAAACGGATTTTGAATTAATAGTACTTTTAATCAGAAATGCTAATCATTCAAAGTATGGGTACAGAACTTTACCTGACTTAAGTGTTCTCCTCCTTCCTTGCTTGTGACCAGGAAGATTCATCAAAGCTGTCTGATCAGCAAGAAGCAGTGAAATGGGCCCAGAACCCTTTTCCTATCTATGCAGCTGTCAATGTGAGACCCAATATGAGCAGCGGTGACTTTGCAGGTATGAACATGGAAATTTATTTTTGTTTGCTAAAATCCGTAAGTTCCTTTCATCTATCCATTTCCTTGGGTAGAGAGCAGTTGGTAATGGGAAATATGGCTCAAGTAGCAGTTAGCAGTGCAAGAGGCATCAGGATACTGATTGACAGAGTGTTATCATCCTGATAGCAAATGTCTTAATCGTGGCTAAAATGGAGAAATGAGATTCAGCCCTGTTGGCCACTCCATGTGTTTTTCTAGAAATTGCCCGAAATTTTCAGGAGCTGAGAAGATTCCTATAATACCTGTGTCTGTGTTTGAATCACAGAATTGGAGTCCTTGGTAATTAAATGACCACTTTCTTCTATAGTGTCAGATAAAAAATTTGTGCAGGATTCATGTGAAATGACAGATTGGCCACCTTGTAGTATGCATCACCAAAATTGTAGGTTTTAGTAGCCTGAGTTCTTACAGTAAAAATATGAAGACCAGTCCTTCATTGAAACTTAAACATGATGCAACAAGTGGGGATAGATGAGTGAGACAGGAACAGAAATGCTTGTGTCCATCTGTGTACCACAATGGGACTTGTTTGTTTTATTCTGGAGGAGTGTGTGTGTGTGGCAGCAAGTTAAATTTGATCCAACCTGCCAGAGTTCAAGATGCATTTGGATAATGCTTGCAGACACATGCTGTGATTTTTTGGGTTGATCTGTGCAGGGCTAGGAGTTGGAGTCCATGATCCTTCTGGATATCTTTCAACTCTTTGTGGAAATCTTTCAAGCATAAGGGAACAGACTGTGAAACAGACTATTTTAAACAGACTATGAAATCTGACACAATGGGTCAATTAAGTTTTCAAGTCAGTGCTGCAGAGCTTCTGGGAGATGGAATGTAGTGCAAAGAAAAGTGGAGAAAAAATGAAGTAGCTTCCATTTTGGATGGAAAAGGGAGCCATCAAAATGGTTTAAAGTAAAAATAAAATTGGCAGGTTATTTTCACAGAAACAAAGATGGAGCAAGATGGAATGAAAGCCTTCACAAGAGTTTTTGTTACTCATATGTAGATAGGGGCTAGAGAAGAGGGGCAGGGAAGTCCACAGTGATTGTGAAAAGTGGAGGGAGAGTCCCTTCTGTCTCCCTTGTGTGAACAGATATCAGATAAATATTTTCCCTCATGTCTACTGTGAGATGAGTGAATATCCTGTTGGCTTGTTCTTAGAATGGTGTGAGTTCACTCCCTATGAAGTTGGATTTCACAAATATGGAGCTTTTGTTCGAACAGAGGATTTTGACAGTGAGTTCTTCATGGGACGGCTTGTCCAGAAACATCCAGAGCCCAGGATTTGTTTTCTACAAGGTATGATTTATGATAGTGATTAAATTATCATTTAAGGAGATAGAAAGGAACTTTGCTGCTTTTGGGACTTATGAGCCCAAGTCTATGCCTTTTTTCCCTTCCAAAAGACCTTGAAGAAGTGAAATATGTCAAATTTTTCTCCAGAGTTTTAGGTCTTGGTTGACGGTGTTACAGTCTGATGTCCTGAGTCTGGAAGATGAGTCTGTTATAGCTGCCTGTGAAAAATGTCTTACTGTTCTCTTGCTGTCTTTTCTATGCTTTTGTCTTGGAAAAATTTCTGCATTATATTGTAACATCATAATTTGTCACCTGATGAACTCCAAGGTTTTAACTCAAACGTCACTTGTTAGAATAGTAGGGGTCAAGTGACAGCCTTCTCCCATGAAAAATGGCTGCTGAATTATAGGCCTTTTGGTTACACCATGAAAAATCTTTCGAGTGTTAAATTCTTCTACATTTCTCCTGCAGGAATGTGGGGCAGTGCCTTTGCTGCAAGCTTGGATGATATCTGCCTGAAGGTGGTTGGTATAGGACTGAGCTTTCTAGATTCTTTCAAAGATGTTATCAAAGTTGTAGGTAAGAACATACATGAAAATAGTTGGATTTTTCAAAAGATTGCTGATTTTGTAATGATCACAAATAATATGATGCAAAAATGTGCTGTATGTAGTTTTCAAGATTAGCATAAAGGGTGGGTTGGGACAGATCACTCTTTTATTGTGTATTATTCCCTTTAATCACACTTACACTGAGGAGAGAAATTAAGTTTCTTTAGTACACTTCCTCTTCCTTATTTTGAAAAGAATTGGTATCTGACTTTGACTCTAAATTTGGGCTGGTTCTGGGAACTGTCTTAAACACATATTGAAGTGCAGGAGTCATAATCATGAGAAGAGGAAGAATAGAAGCTGGATTGCCTAAGCAGGAGGTTTAAAAATAGGCTTTCAGTTTCCCCCATGGTCTGATTTCTGTAATATTGGATAAGCTGGTTGTGTGTTTATGCATTGATCTCCATTTCTTCATTGCAGTGAAAAGGAAATGTTTTAGAGGCTGCAATTTGTTCACATGCATAGTTATGGTCCTATAGTAACTAGTGGAAGAAGAGAGGTTTTTTCCTCTGCCTTTTCAGCCCTGGTTCCCCCACCACACCCCACCCTTTTTGTTTTTGTGTAACGATAAATACTACTGTGTGTGGTTGACTGATGCTGTCTTATGTGACAGAAGTGGTTGTCACTTGGTAACAAGAGTTTCTTTGGGCTTGAAATTAGTATGGGCAATGTTTTATGAGTAATGCTCTTCCCGTTAAACAGGGCAAGTAAATCACCTGATTATGGAATATGCAGCTCATTTAAAATTAATTACAATACCCTTAATGGAGGAAAAATTCAGCCTTACGACTACTGGTTAAATATTGTAGAGGAAGGTCTGATTGAAATGTTGGAACTGGCATTTTGTATATGCTCTGCGTCCTTCTGCAGATGACTGCCGAAGATTCCATTTCCAAGATCCAGCACGACTGAAGACTCGCTTGGTTATACCTGGGGGACCCTTGTTACAAATTTTTCAGGATTTCTTCAAGTCCCGAGTCACATGTGGAGAAACCTTCAACTTCATGAAGGGATTGTATCTTCATAAAGATTATGTTAACATCAAGAAATTTGTGACTTGGAGAGGTAAATGAGTCTGGATGTATCTGGGATATTATATAAAGTGCTAATATTTGATTTTTTTCCAGGGAATATCCCTCTTCCTACACCAAAGCAAAAAATTTGATCCACTATATTTGTTCTGCTATATCTAATCATCAGACTTTGGAAGTCAATCTCTGATGAAGGTGCATGTTGGAAAGTCTTTTTTTCTTTTTATAACACTAGTATAATCTTTGTTTATTTCTTCTACCAAGAGGTGTGTAATGAATCAATATAGTTACTTGTGTTACTTGGAGTGTCTTACAGGTACTCACCTGGATGCATTTCCCAACCAGCTGACTCCCATGGAAGAGAGCTTGTATTTAGTGGATGGTGGCTTTTCTATCAACTCTCCCTTTCCTTTGGTCCTTCAGCCAGAGAGGGATGTGGATGTTATCTTGTCATTCAATTTTTCCTGGGAAGCTCCGTTTGAGGTGAGAGGTGTAGCTGAGCATTATTACATTAACATAAAAGCGCAGAATCGTATTCACAGTGGCAGCAGATTAGTTGATGTTGAATACAAACACTAATGGACAAATGAATTAAAATAAATTGCTATGTCTTTCATGAAATCATAGAAGAGTTTGGGTTGGAAGGGACATTAAGGAGCATCTCATTCCAACCTTCCTGCCATGGGCAGGGACACCTTCCACTAGACTAGTTTGCTCAAAGTCCCATTCAGCCTGGCCTTGAACACTTCCAGGGATGGGGGATTCCACAACTTCTCTGGGAAACCTGTTCCAGTGTCTCACCACCTTCATAGTGAAGGATTTCCTCCTAATACCTAATCTGAACCCACCCTCCTTCAGCTTGAGGCCATTTCCCACTTGTCCTATCACTACATGCCCTAGTGAAAAATCCCCCTCCAGCTCTCACAAGGCTCCTTTAGTACTGGAAGGTATTCTAAGGTCTCCCTAGTGCCTTATCTTCTCCAGGCTGAACAGCCCCACCTCTCCTGGCTGGTCTTCATATGAAAACACATTTCAAACATTATTCTGCTGTGCTTTTTTCCTGTGAAGGTCATGAGGAAATATAAAGTTGAAAACTGTAAGAAGATTGAAAAATTTTCAGAAGATTAAAAACATTGTTAGGTAAAATAAGACTATTTGTTCGGCCCATTGTTACTTATATATATGCTAATAAAGAAAAAGTGGCTATTGGTGATTTTCTTCATGCAAACAAATTCTTTTCTGTACACACAAGTGTTCATTTATAAGTATAGAAAAGCCAAGGTGAATAGATACAAAGTTGCAAACCAAAAAAATTTCAGCTGTGAATTGCTGATGTTTGTTGCAGTTCTGGTCTTTTTTCTTCTCTATTATGAGCCAGAGAAATTGCTTCTGCTGATTGGAAGCTGAGTTTTGGTCACTTTTTTTTCTTTTTTTTTTTTTTTAATGAAAGTCTCTTTCCCTTTGAGGACTGTAGTTAGATGATCTAAGAGGTATTGCTGCTACTGTGTTGCAATTATTTTTATTTTTCGATAACAGGTTTTAGAGCTGACTCAGAAATACTGTGAGGAGCGGGAAATTCCTTTTCCAAAAATCAAATTTAGTGAGGAAGATGAAAAGAAGCCAAAAGAGTGTTACATGTTTGTGGATGATAGTAATCCAAAGGCTCCAATTGTACTCCATTTCCCACTGGTGAATGACAGCTTCCAGAAATACAAAGCTCCAGGTAAGCAAGCTGCATGTTAAGAGATCTAACTATCCTTTGGGTGTGCTGATGGGGAAAATTCAATGGTATCTGTGTTCCTCTTTTCATTCTTGTTAATATTAGTCTGTAAGTATTAAATTACTACTTACATTTAAGGCAGAATCAGTTTCCACTAGTTCTCTGAAGGGCAGGATGAGGGAAGAGGCTCACAAAAAGAAATAAAATCCAAAGGCTGAAATAATCAAAATTAGGCTAAATTTTGGTTCTTTCTGAACCTCTGTCTTGATACCTATTACTTCTATTTACTCTGAATATGTAGGAAAGTACTAATAATCAGATAAAATAGGGAGTTGATTTGTTTATTGAATATGAATAAACCACTAAGCAGTGAGGTGTGTCAGACCATGTAACTCAGTGTTAACTGGCCTCTGCCCTTGTAGTGTCAGACCAAGTGATACACAATCCTTGCTTCATTTAATGTGATTAATGTAGACTTCAAGGCCCTCCTCAGTCTATCAAGCTATAGCACTGGGACCTTTAGGAAGAGACAGGCAAAAACCAATGCCCTTTTTCTGCCATGCTGGGGGGAAACTGCATCCTAAATAAAAGCTTTGGAATATGTAGAAAAGAACACACAGGGCTGGTGCAGGGGGATGTGAGGCACGCTGTAAATGCTATCTGTGTTAATACTGTAATGATTGCCAGGCTCTGGCTGCATTTCCTCTTTGATAATGAAGAGTTTCAATGTGTTAGGCTTGAATGTGGCTCAAGACTGCTATTTCTCTAGCAGCAACAAGAAAATGTATTTGGAGTAAACTTCTTTGATGTTCATCTTTCAAGACTGGTACTTAAATATAAGCGGCAAGGTGCTCCTAAGGCCAGTTGAACTCAAGGTGTGTCCTTCATTTTAGTGTAGAGCAGCACTTCCAGGAGGAATTGAGCTTTATATTCCCTATTTTGGGTATCATAATCACAGATGAACTAAACAATTTATCACAATGAAAATGTATTTTAGTACTGTATTTTGGAGCCTAGTGGAAACAGAAGGGGTAATTATACTTTGCCTTCAGCTTCCAAATATTTTGGTAGGATCTGAAATCTCTGAGGAGGAGCTTTGGGGAAAATCAACAGAATTTCCTGTGATATCTTCTACCAGGATTCAACTAAAATGGGTCTGCCACAGCAGAGGGGTTTTTGTGATTTTTTTTTCTTTCTTCTTGCAGGAGTTGAACGTGAGTCAGAAGAAGAGAAATCCTTTGGTGACTTCATTATTGAGTCAAAAGATTCCCCTTACCGCACACTAAATTTCACATTTGAGCCATATGATTTCAGCAGGTTAGTGGAAGTGAATCGCTACAATGTTCTGAACAGCAAGGACACCCTTCTCAAAACCCTCAACTTGGCTCTGCAAAGGAGGAAGTTGAAGAAAGTCATCAATAGCTCCAATACATGAGCAGCTTCCAAGTCTGAGGATACAGAGAGGCTGCAGTGTACAAAAGTCATGAGGCTCGAGACAGAATACCAAAAGTGAAGAGCTGGAAACCCTTTTCTCAGGGAGGGACTAGCACACCTGACACTGAAAGCTCATTCCACATTATGTGCTCTGATGCAAACTCAGGGGATGTACAGTACAACATGGATGTTTCTTCCTTGTGTGGGGAAGAGTGAGGAATTACCTAGCTCAGTATTTCAAACTACAATGGCTGATTCCAGATGATTTGGGAGGTCTATTCAAATTGTTCAAGCATCTGGAGAATAATTTTCCAGACTTGACTGATTGATGCACTCCTTTTTGTTGAAGGCATGTTGCTGTTTGAGGAAATGGATTCCCTCTGTACTTTTATCTCTTCCTTTTGAAACTCCCTTCATGAACTTTTACAATTTACATCACTTTATGACAAGCTTCACAGATGAAAACTACACACTGCGAGAGGAAATGTCTCCTTTTGCTTTCAACCTGCTACTGGCTGATGCCCATGTACTTTCAAGACTGTTCAAGACTTTGAACAGTCATTGCCTGCTTTTCATTTTTGCCATTCATGCTTTCAAAGATCTTTGTGATATTTACTTCCTGTTCTTTGCAAGGATATTAATGGCTTTTATTCTCCCAGAAATTCAATATTGAGTACTTTATTATGGCAAACAATTTTTTTTGAGGAAATAAATGTTCTCTTTTTATATTTAACAATTAAAAGCACCCTGTGGGATTGTTTTGCTTCTTCCTTCAGTTTGATCATCATGGGGTGATATTGTGATGAAAATGCCATCTCATCTTTCTCTTTCTGTGAAAGTGGAAGGAAGGCTCCTTTGAAGGGTTTGAATTAGATATTTTTTCCTAACACTTCAGCTTGTAATTCACCCAGACCTTTGTGGAAGGAATCTGTGTGTCTGTGTATTTTAGAAATGTCAAAATTAAGGTAGGTACACCTTATGAATGTGAACGAATAAAATAATATCAGATGCTGCTGTGCTGTGGAATTGGGATTCACCTCACTTTGCATTAAGCCCAGAGAAAAGTACTGAATTATGCAGTTGGAAAATATGTAATGCAGAACAGTGACAAACAAGCATTGTTGACTTTTATGGCTTTTACACTGAGCTGAATGTACCAATTCTGTATTTAAAACTGAAGTATAACTGATGTAAGGGCTTATAGATGGGTATGATTCTTAATATCCATTCTTAATATTTTTTATGTGTTTCTCTCTTAATAAATATTAGTTTTGCTCGCACGCTCTTCACAATTTTTCTTAAATACACTTGTCAGAGGCAACCAGGTTGATAGCTCAGCCCTTGATTTTCACCTGCAAGCTAAGAAAAAAACCTTCAAGAACTGCTGTTAAGTACAGACTGTCTAATCAAGGGGAGGAGGAGCAAGAGAATACCAGTTACTTCCTGAAGAGTCTAAAAATGTGGAAAACCCATTTCAAATGAGCAATCGGAAGTGAGAATGTCTTCAAGGTCAAGAACTGTGGTTTTTGCTATCTTAGGAAGAGTTGGAAGTTGTGCTGGTGAATTCAATTGCCTCATGCTCGAATCACAATCACCTTGCTTTAATGGTCCCTACAGCAGAATAATTTTAAAAGGTGTTTATAAAAGCTCCTTGGTTTTAAGTTGGACTAAGTGAATTAACCAGGCACTTCAGCCTCTGATCTGATCAACTATGCTTACCCTAGAAAAAGAGCACACTGCCTGCATCTGCAAGACCACCTACTCATATCAACAGGTATTACAGGTAGTCTTTTGTGGGGATGCTGTATTGTCAGGGACAAGGATCATTTTGCATTCACAATAATATGGGTTTCTTTTCCTCCACGGATGATGACTGTGTTCTAAGTAGCTGGTAAGCTTCTCTAGTTGAAGCTTCTTTTCAGCTAAGTGCTTAGCATCTAAGGTTTTGTAAATAAGTTCACCTGTTGTTGGTGCTATTGTATAAGGAAACAATTCTTACATTTTTTAAAGAAAATACTTTGGAAGATTATTATAATAAATTCTGTTGTGGATTTTTGAAGGCTGAAGTAGTGAAGAAACAACATAAAATGTCTAATGGGATATCATATTCTACTTAGAAAACAGTGACTTAATATAAAAATATCAGCTTTTTTGTCTGCCCTTTCAGTGTCAAAGGCAAACTGCTGTGTGCTGCAGATCTTCTGACAGCACCTCCAGTTGCTTCCCTAACACAGGTCTTACTGTATATGCAGTGGTTCTAAGGGAAATGAAATTAAAAGGCAAGTGCCATAGTGCTGGGAAGGTAGAAGGTGTACTTCTTTGTTAGGATGCTCAGGGCAGCACCAGATAAACAGGAAATCCAGGGCAAAGGAGGGAGCAGAACCTGTGATGGGGTAGCAGAGAGGGCAAACAACTGGTGGCCTGCTGTTGAGTGTGTTTAAGCCAGTTCTGTGGAGAAGAAGTCTTAGTAAAATCTCTGTCCTAGAAAAAGAATTGCCTGGGAAAATGAGGGAGCATGGGAAGGTTTGGTGTTTTCTTAAGGTTGCTGTACTTTGGAATAGGATGGTTGAAGAAATTTTTCCATTTCTCCGAGGAATTTGTTCACAGCCAAGCAATGTTGTTATGTTGGACAGTATTTCTTAATAGTGCTGAGCAAAATCTTTACAGTTTATCAACTCCAGTAGAGGAAAAATGCATCTGGAGCCACACCTAAAAATCTTAAACTGGGATAGAAGTATTTCTAACTCTGTTGCTTTTGATGTGGCACATACTACACCAGGCAAGACTTTTAATCACACGTTTGTGTGTTCAGTTGCTGGTTGAGGTACTTTAATCAACACCTCGAAAGGAATAAAAACAAATACCGGAAGCAGTGTTTAATCAGAACATGATATTGATATGATTTGGACTTGAAAAAGGTAATGAGATCTAGAGGTGTTGGAAACATTTCCAATGGAAAGAGGGAAATAACTAATACTTAAAGTTCTGATAGGGTTTTATGTTCACTGGTCACCCATGTCTGAGGAAAATCAACTCATAGAAGATGCCTGGATGAAGTAGTACATATGGGAAAGTATGTTGGTGTGAGAACAAATATATTAAGGAATAAACTTAGGCTGAACATGAAAAGAATATTTCAGAGTTTTGTGAAATCTATGAAAAACTTGACAATGGTTGGGCTAACTTATTGGTGGATATATAAAGTAGAAACTGATGAATTGATGGAACAAATTATTTATACAAGGGTGTTTCAATGTTATTAAGAAGTGCTCTCTTATTTACATGTTTGTGATCAGAACTCAACAACTGGTAAGAAGAGAAATGCTATTATCTCCCTAGGCTCCATATAAACAAAGGGAGCCTGTATTGTTTTCCTCTTAGAAGGAAATCTACTGCAGGAGCTGGAGTGCAGTCTGTGCACTGACACACATACCTGGGGGCTTTTTCATAGCCATCACATTTTTCAAATCCATTAGAGAGAGTAGTGCCCTCTTACATGACACTGCAATGACTCTCCGTCCACGACACTGCAATGACTCTCCATCCACTCCTCAACAAGGCACTACTTGCTGCATTTATAATATTAAAATACCATAAGACAAGGCCTTGGCAGACTTGCTGTAAAATAGTATTTGGTACTAGCTTATTTCCTGCAAATGGATTTGACAAAAGGACTTCAATTTCAGGACAAACTAAGTCAATTAGAATTGGGGTTAGTAATACAGGAGAGATATGGGAATACATTCTGTTACAAATGAGAAGCTTTGTAAAGTATTATTATTACTATATAAATGTATCTATATAATATACATTACATAGATAAGACATTAACTATTAATTATTTATCATATACCTCATCTTTCCTTCTGTAGTTTTGTGTGTTTTTCATCATGCTGATGATTATGACTTTTGCACTTTTTTAATCCATGGTTGCAATTAAACTCAACAGTGCATCCAGGTGGTGGTTTTTTTGGTTGCGGTTGTTGTTTTTTGGTTGTTTTCTGAACTGGTTATTGCATTGCTGACCATCACTTTTAAACCAGCTAAGAGTTGTATAATGTTCCACAAACCAGAAATTGTGTTGAAAATTCCACAGAGGTTATGATTCACGCCTTATATGCTTTCAACCATGAGTGTTGATGTAAATATCAGGCTGAGTTTACCTTAAGGGTAAACACAAGGAGCTGCAAAGCTTGATTAACAAGACAAAAAAATGCTGCTCAGAAAATTATGGACAAGAATTCAAATTATTTTCTCTTTAAAAAAACCCCTGCAATATCATAGGTAATTAAATTTTACATGCAACCTTCATCTGCAAACAAATAAACAAATCATTACATAACCCCAGTGCGGGAAAAATATCTCTATAAAAATGTAATTATGGTTACTGTCCCTGCCCGATATTACCATCACAAGCATTTCCTTGTAACATGTAGAAATTAAAGTAGGTTTTTGCAGTACTTCTGTGAAGTTAACCAGGCCCTGTACCTTTCCAATTCATCCTTTTCTATCTCCAGTGCTGAAGGTTCTTAGTGGAAAGTGGCTATACCCCTCTTAATCTAAATTGTAGTGTAACCACTGTACAACTGTAGCAGTGTTATGCCCTTGTCAGAGTTAGTAACAGTCACAAGCAGAGGTGCTGTCAAGACTGACATCAGTTATGCAACCACTTCAAAATCTGAAAGTTTTCTAACAGAAATGTTTTCTTCTCCCTTTTGTAGGAGCAGAACACAGTTCTGCAGGTGTGGGCATAAGGAGTGGTTCCTCTTACTGGCAGCTGCTCTTTTTCTAGGAGAAGAATATGATGAGCTGTAAGGATTGTTCTGACAAGCTTCTTCTTGTAAGTGCAGTATTTAGCACAACAGACCAGGTACTCCAGGCTTTTTGCATGGCTTTTGAATGGAAGAAATGTACCAATAACTGAAATCAGTACTGTGAGACTTGAACATTCCTGCATGATGTATTTTCTTCATTCTGACCTAAAACAGAAGGTCTGAATGTTAACTAGGGATGCAATTACAAACCCGTACTCAATACTTACCTCTGTCTTCTCATATCTTTGTAGGAAAAGCCCACAGTTGTAATTTTAAAAAGTAGTTACAGTGAGCGCTGATAAAGAAACAAACACTGAATATATCTTTAGGACTTTTCTTCTTTTGCTTTAGGAGTGTGATAAGTTGCATTGCCAGGAGACTGTTAACCCATGCACACAATCGCAGGCTTGATTGGTGCTGTAGATCCAACTTTAGAGCCTCTAATTGTCTAGAGACCACCTTGTCTCCTATGAGTCAGTGATAAAGAGGTGGTATCTTCTGGTCTGAGCTGGAGATGAAAGTGGATTCTGGGTGCTGTGACTTGACATTCCCTCCGTGGCCATTGGGGTCACCCCAGCAGTGTTGTTTGAGAGGAAGGTTTTCTTGAGTAATTTAGTCCTTGGGAGCTGTCTCCTCAGCAGTACACAAAGCAGCTTGTTCATTTGCTGTCGTTGTCATTTAGGTCAACTGGCCTCAGATTGTATTGATGTACTTGTGGAATAACCTGAGGAAATTGATGCAACTGCTTCATAAATGAGGCCTAAATTTGCAATATGAATGTCAATTTTTTTTATGGTCATACTGAATCATGTATTAGAGCAAAACTTCAGCAGGATATGAGTACAGTTGTGCAACTTCTGTGCAGACAATATTAAATCAAGCGGTTTATTTGTTATCGTCCCACAAGAAAGATGTTTCCTGTGGAATTTTCTGTATTATCAAATCAGGAAATGCAGCTTAATTCCTCTGTTCTTCATTCTGCCCAAATGCTTTATACTGAAAAGTGCATGACGATTTGATATCTTATGGATTTCATTTGCTGTCACTTCAGCTTTTGTCAGAATCTAGGTCAAAAAGGATTAAGTTTTGGGATGGCATATTTGGGTTGCGTAAATGAAGTCTGATATTTAGAGATGGTGCCCCACAGCTTTTGTTTAGGGGGTTGTGAAGAACAAAATCATTTCAGTATTTCTTAGAAATGAAGTTGGACCCTGTGACTGCATTGGTGTATCAGAGCTCAGGTCAAGAGGTCTTTGTCTCTTTATCACAGCATCTTTGTCTCAGAAGTTTCAAGGCTTGTGAGTCAGATTCTGAAATATTTTTCTCCTTTTGTTTATATTAGATACTAAATATTTGATGTCAAATAGCTGTAGAAACCCTGTGAGAATTTGGGGAAACCACTGACTGTCAGTCTCTATTTTCAGTGAGAGGAAAGTGATTCTGAGCCTGTGTTAAAACCCCTCTGGGATCTTGGTGGCAAATGGGCATCTCCAGCTCTCGCAGCTGCCTCTCAAGAGGCTGCAGAGCCAGTGCTGGTTCTGCTGCAAGCTCCCTGCTCCTCTGCCCCCAGGCACACTGCTGCAAGTGATGTGGCCCAGCTCAAGTGCCTGTGTGTCTCCAGACCTCCAGACACTGCCTCTACTGCTGTTGTTATGACGGTGTTGGTGAAATATACCTTGTCTTCTGGCCTGTGGCTTCCTGGCTGTGACTCACCTGCACCATGGTTTGTGATGCAAGGTATCAAGTTATCAAGTCATTTACTATTATTGCTGGGCCGCATCTGCTTTTGGGTGGGAGAGTTGTTTAGCTGGATACTTTTTTCCTCATTATGTGCAGAGTAAGCAGGGGCAGTGTAGTGACACAGCAGCTTCAGCAGTTAATATTGATTAATTTAAATTATGAAATCTACAAAAGACCCAAATGTGGACATTGTGGAAAGGGTGCAAGTTAAGTGGGGAGCATGGCACATTATCCAACTGGATGGCTAACTTTAGTCCCTCAGGAACTGAGGAGAATCCACTGTCATTGAGCTGAGACGTAAAATTACTTCAGCACCTAATTTAAGTGATGGAATGGCTATTGGGCTCAGCCTCTTGTAACCAGAGCTCAATCTTGTTTCAAATTAGTTTTACTTCAAAAACGTTATTGTATAAACTAAGTGAAATCGTTCTCTATTGTAATAACTGTTCTACAATAAAACAAAACAACCCAACAAGAAAACTTTAGGTGGGAATTCATCAAGTTTTTCTTGCATAAGTGGCAGTAAAACCTGAAGCAGAAACATTCATGTATTCAGTGCCTGAATCTATGAAAGGCAAGACTAATTATAATAATAATTTGAAACTTTGTCTAAAGTAGTTCTCATCTAAGGTAGCTCATCTCTACAGGGCAGTTTGAATACTCAAATACTTTCATTAGAAATGGTTGAAAAATCAGATTTTTATTTTTTCCTAAGAAGTCCTGCTGCTTTTAGAAAGGTTTTCAGTCTGACTTAGAAAATTGAAATTCTAAAAAAAAGAGTTTAAAAAAAACTTATTTCAACTGCTATTTCTCACTATTGAATAACACCTACTTTTAGTGATTTCAAGAATGATTAATGCAATAGCTGGCTTTTGTGCTGTTTTTGTATTTTAGTAGCAGTATTAGGTCCTTTTTATGTATTGAGGGCTGTTACAGAAAAATAATGGAAATTACTCTAAAATGAAAAAGAAATCAGTCTTGACATTTTTAACAGTGATGTTTAAAGACTTGGGAAAAATTGGTTTGTGGTTGTTTCTGTTAAATCTTATGAGATTCTAACATAGTTTGATTGAAAGCAACACTTGAGCTAAAAAAGTTTCAATAACAAAAGCTCCTGCTGGCTCTGCTGACTCCTTAACATCCTGTGTGTAATGGAGATAAGAGAGAAGAAAAGCTACAAGCTGTTTTCTTTCACGATTTGCCACTGCCTGTGAGAGCCAGTCTCCACTTTGTAGTTGTAATTTGTAGTGAGCATGGTGAAAATCCTTGCAGTTGGAGAAGGTGGGGGCTGGAGCTGCCCCAGGACATCACTCTATGTGTAGTTATTTAGACCTTGTGGTGGTGCATAATAACTATTCTGGGACTAGCCTATGATAAAATGTCTGATCCATCTCCTTTTTTTTCCTAAATCACCGTGGTCTTTAAAAAAAAAGAAAAAAAAAAAAGAAAAAGAGAGAAAGACAAGCCTTCATGTGGCACAGAGCAAGTGCATCATTTGTGCTTTTGAAATCCATGGGAGGTGGAGCCATGTGTCAGTCTGTGCAACTCTTCTTCCCAGCCACAGCTGGTTGGACAGTACTGTGGTCCAGGAGCACCTACCAGTTGGGAGACACAGAGACTGGAGCATTACAGTGGTGCATTTCATGAAATAAAGATACGAATGGGATCATCAGCCTATTCCCCTTTGGTAAGAGACCATCAGAGGGGCAGGAGAATCTATTTGGCTGTCTTGGATGAGATTAATCAAAAGCAAATGTTTGGGCAATTTTGATGCTTAAATGTCAAATGCATCTGCAGCAGACAGATTTATTAGTAAAAGCAGCAAGTAGATGGTCTTGGTGAGATGGATATATCCCATCATGAAGAGGAGAAATGGAAGAAATGCCAGGGTCTTCTGATACTGCTGTGGTGAATTTGAGTAGAAACTGAAAATTCCTGACTTCTGGGCTTTATCACTGGTCCCTCTTTTGGCTCTTTGTCCCCAGGATCGGTTCATCCAGGCAAACCCACACAGGAAGGTTGGAATCAGGAGGAGGAATCATGAAAGACCATGCAGTGCTGGAGATGAGGTATTGTACAGAAGGCAGCTCCTGGATTGCAGGGAGAGAGCTGCAGGGTATGAAGGATGGCTGGGTCACCTGCAGACTCCTTTCAGCCTTAATAGTCTTTCCCTGAGCTGAACTGTTACTGTGAAAGCTGACATTTATTGACAGTTAGTTAAGGGAATATTTGCTTTTTCTGTGAGTGTGCTCTCTAGAGTGCAAAGCATTCCATATGACTTCAGGGTTGGGAAGATGATGAACTTGTGGTTTAAATGTTAGGCAAGGAACTGGGAGAGCTGGATCTTAGTCTTGGTTTACTATGGTGTCATTATATGATGGTAGTCATACCTCGTAACACCAGGGCTTAGTCCTTAAATTGTTTTTCCTTTACTTTATGGAGGTAGATCGGCAAATAAAATGGCTTACTCCAGTGTCTGCCACTTTACTGACCACTTATTTTAATGAAGATGAACTGGTTTTGGAAAATGCTGAAAAACAAGAGGCACACAAGGAGGTTCTAAGGAGGCAGTTTCTCAGAAATCATAATTCTTTGGAGATTTAATTGCTGCTTTCAGTTTAATTAATGAAGCTATTGCTTCTGCATGTAATCTTTTACTTTTGATGTTCTTCAAGACTGTCTTGTTTTTTTCTGTAACCAAGTGTAGGGTTGTGTGTAGCTGTGATGGGGAGTGGAGGGAGAACAGAAAAAATCGAGAGAGTTGTGGAGTCTTCAAGCTATTCTGCTGTAGAGCCCTACACTGTGGGTTGTCAATATTGCTATACCTCAGTGCTTCTCCTTGGTAAATTAATCAGCTCAGCCTAGGTTTGTCCTGATTAAGGCAGAGCATTCTAAATCACCTTTAGATTTGTGCTTTTATTTTGTACATTTTTTTGGTGTATGTGCATTCACACTAATTATAGCTTTTCTTGCTTATTTGTGTTTAACTGTATAATCTAACACACTGACAATTTTGCTCTGTGTTCTCAGCTTTCCATTTTCTTACAGTGTTTAGAGCTTTAATAATTCCTGCTTTATTCAGTTCTGGTTCTGTAAAAAACTGTGGTTTATATACATATACCAGTTTTGCTTATGGTGTTAATGGGGCTTCATTTCCATTAATGTAGACCCTAGCTGTGAATGACAGGTTATCTTTACTCAGTTTCAAATCACAGGAAAGTATTTATTCTCAGAAAATATCTCAAATAGTTAAAATGAAAGCATATTCACTGCATTAATGCCAGAATGGCCTTTGTGATGTTCTAGGATAAGCTATGTTAAATATATCTGAGTTATTTGCTAATAATTAAGATATTTTTCTCATTGTTTTGCAGCCAGAAGTGCCTCAGTTGCGCTGGCTTTCTGTAAAAATTATAGGCATGAGAAATCTCCGCAAAGCAGATCTGTGTAAGTGTCACTGATGGCATGTTTATAGCTTAGCAAGAAAATTACTGTCACCTGATTTTAATACTCTTGTACACCTGTTGCTTGAATTACAGTAGTATCTTCAGGGGTTTTTTGGCTGAAGAAGTTGTATTTATTTTAGTTTTCATTTAAACTCAAAATAATTTAGAAAACAGTTAAAAACCAGAAATGAAATAGAATAGAAATCCTGTTCTGGAAAAGAAATTATCTTTCCTTTCGTCAGCTGCTCTGTGATATTTCCGTTTCTCCTAATTATTCAGTGCCCCTTTTTTCACAGGTTGCCCAATTCCCTTCTGGGCATCATTGTGAAAGGTACAGGAAAAATCAGTAGTTGGTTTGGATGCTGCTGTGTTTGTGTCTTCATTGCTGTATCACTGTGGATGACTTGTGCATTACAATTAGATGTAAAACCCCCAAACTAAATTTTCCATTTTATTTTAGAAATTGCATTTCAAGAAGTAAAGTTGTATACTAATTTTTTGGAGCCTGGCAAATATTTGAAAGTAGGAGTTAAAAAATTACAAGAGCTGGAGTATTCAGTTCAGTACTGTTGAAAATAAATATATAGACTTCTGTTATCAAGTAGAATTACTGGTTTAAAATTGGCTTTTATTTGAAACTGCTATAAATGTATATAGAAAAGTTCAATAACTGTAAAATGAGAATATTTCCCTTTGGGTCTAATGAAATATTTATGATTCCTCAGAGGTTAAGCTTTCATCTCCCTGATTGGGCAAAAGAAATAATAACAAAGTACTGTTGTACTAACTATGCATCTTGCTGTTAACACAGGGAGCCAAACTGATTGCTATGTCAAGCTGTGGCTGCCAACAGCTTCACGTCGGGAAGCCCAGACAAGAACAGTCCGCAACTGCAGAAACCCTGTCTGGAATGAAACTTTCCACTTCGTGATACAGAGTGCTGTAAAGGTGGGATCTGTGGCTGGGACTGTGAGCAGGTGCTTTATAAATGGGGCATCTTCACCTTCTGAGTGCAGACTCTTTGTGAGAGGCTCGAGCTTCACACTGAGCTTGAACTCAGTTAACCTGACTGAAAAAAGGAATTTAGGCTCAGAAAGTTGTGGAATATCTGGAATAATGCTGGATGCTTCTTCCTGTCCCAGAACAGTTTTAAAAAACTGTTAAAATGTCTGTAGAGCTGGCAGAAATAGGTGAGCAGTCAGAGTACAAGTGATACAACGTCTGGACGCTGGGTCAACTTCTCATGGTTTAATAGGGCTGCATCTTCTCGTGCTTCCATGGGTACTCTGAGCCCCGAGGAACTGCCAGGGGAATTGCTGCAATTCAGATCCTGTTAGGAGTTTGGTAGTGTGCTTTAACTTCCATTTGAAAAGGGCTAAGAATTTTCCCTTTCTTGTTACTTTCTGATGAAATGCCAAAATTTGTCAAGATAGTAATTTTGAGTCCACAAAGGACCTGATGAACAGCATGTGTAACCTCTGCTCTGCCTGGTGCATGTTACCATCATGCATGTCACTTCTGTTGCCTCTTCCTTTGAGCTCTCTTTGATTGCCAAATCTAACAATTCACCTCTTCCAGGGTTAGTGCCTGACATTGCAGTCTGAGCCACAGGGGCTGTGAACCAAGCTCCAGGAGTCACAGGAGTCTGTCCACATGAACAACACAAGGGATGAATGCTGGCTATTGCTGGATCTTTCTTTTGGGCTCAGTGGTCCCAAAATACATTGTTTACATCCTTCTCTGCCTCTCTCCTCAGAATATCCTGGAGCTGGCAGTCTGTGATAAGGACACTTTTACACCAGATGACCATCTTATGACTATTCGCTTTGATATAGCTAAAATTCAACCTGGAGAAAACGTTCACCTGAATTTTAAGTTGAATCCAGAGGTGAGTGGATAGAGAAAATAACACTCTTGATTAGAAATCTGTCTCAAGTTGCTGCCTCCATTAAATATTAAATTGGTTCTCACAGACAAAGACTTTGTTAAAAAGGATGTTATTAAAAAATTAAATGCTTGGGTTTTAGGAGGGTCAAAACCACCCCCCTCTTGTGATTGGAATTAGATGCAAAATAGTTTTCATATTCAGAATTTTTCTATTTTTTTAGATTTCAGAAATAAATTTTGACAATAGAAAAAAAACAGAAGAAGAAACAAAAATTAAAAAGCTGATGGGTAGGGTTGTCACTGCTGTTGTAGGAGGCAGACAGAGCAGGAGTGGGAAGAAAGCTGTCCCCTTTCCAGGCAGCTTCCCTGACCCTTTAGCCAGTAGCTCACTAGGGGTATCTCCTCTCAGCTTCAGGAGGGGTTTTGTACTGCTCTTTGAGATAATGGACTTGGTAATGAAGCATTCCATTCTCATGATAATATCTTACGGTTTTTTCCTCCTGATAAACAGCTGTAAGAAAAAAAAAAAACTCAGAAAGTCTACTTATGCTCTGTTTCCACAATTAAAAATTTCTTTTAGAGAGGATGAGCCAGCACAGAATGGACAGGCCTTGATGAATGACAATCTCATCAGTATTTTTTTTTCTTTTAATTCGATGTATGAACGAAGAGTTTTATTTCCTGCATGTGTCTCAAAGGATACTGTGTTTGGTTGCATTAAAGAGGAGATAAAGAGTATATTATCAAACATTGAGTGGATGAAGTTGCTGAGAGGGCAGAAGTGTGGAGAAACCACACTCGTCTTCAAAGAGAGCAGAATATGTACTCAGATTCCTTTTTGCAAAATGTTAACATCTTCTCTGTTTGGAGGGTGTAGTAACAGAACTTCAGAGCTTTTTCACATTTCTGCCAAGGGCTTCAGTTTCCAGTTCCTAGGAACTGGTGTGCTCTATTTATTTCTAAACCACTGTGTCAGACAGGCTCTTTGGAAAACACTGTTTCCTCTTGTTTATATTACTATTGCTTTGGAGGGCATTTATTAACTACTCTTTTAGAAGGTCAGTCCTTACTAAGGACTGCTTACCAAACCTGTTCCAGCTGGCTACAGCCTTCCTCAGAAAAAGCCTCAAGTGACTGAGATAATTTGAGGTGCAATTCCAGCCCTGAGTTTGCTGTGAGGCATGTGCAGAGCTGTCTTTGCCCATTAGCAAGGGGGAAGTGGTGGAGGTCAGACCAGCTGAGCTGCGTCTCAGGAACGTCCTGGACAAGCTGCCTTTCTTGGGTTTGTGACACATCAGACACCCATGAGACACCAGAGATTATAGTCTCTCCATGGATTTTTAGAAGACTTGGGGTTATTTTATTTTTTTGAAAGTGACTTAGTAATGGAACAGGCTGGGCAACCTTAATAGGCTGTAGTGCCACCTCTGCACTTAATGGTTTCTTTCATTTACCAAGGTATCTCAGGAGGGCTGAGGAGGTCAGGTGGGGAATGTCAGAGCAGCAGGGTTGCTTTGCTATGCCTCTTGCTCACTGTGGCCTAACAAGTCTTCCCATGGCTATGCTCTGGGTTTTTCACCCACAGAAATGATTGGGACTTAATAGAAATACAATTTGTGAGGGTGTGTGTAAAACAGCATAAGAAGGATGGGAACACAATTAGGCAGATGCTATGTGCCAGGTTCTTCTGAACCTTGTTTCTGCTGTTCTTTGGACAAAGTTGGAATATACCATCAGTTTGGATAGAACAGTCTGCTCACACACAGATATTTGATACAGTCTGCCTTGCATCTGTGTAAGGTGACTGCTTTCTAAAATCTGTGCCTCAGCCTTCTACTACAAACTTGCAACCATTGTAATCCTCATGACATAGAGTCTTTGGGATAAATTAGCAAGCAGAGCTACCTGCTGCTGGATTACATGCCACAGATTCAGCTTGCAGAGAAGCCATAGGAGATATCTCATTCACTGATGTGAACTAGTGAATACAAAATTAACTCTTCCCTTCTGCTATAAAGGTGATTTTACCATGGCAGCTACATTGTGAGATTTGGCATGTTTTTGACAGTCATTTCACAAAGTTAAGTAGATGTGCAGCCATACAGAAGTGATATTTGTCAGTAAATGTTAGTTAGTCCAAATATGAATGAAAAAGTGATACCATCACTTGTCACAAGGAGATTCATATTGTCCAATAACTAGTGTTTTCCTCCCTGTAGGTGATCCAGAAGATCTCTCTGCTATACTTTTTTTTAGTGTGGTATTTCCTGGATTGGCTGTATCCTATAGAGCAGAAAGTGGCTGGAATAAAGTAATTCAGTTGTTCAGCCTATTTTATAATGTCAGTGTGTTACTCTGTTGCTGTTCTCTTACTTTTCCCATCTCTTTGCATCTTGATTTGTCTCTCCTGAGCTCTTTCCCTGATTCCCCTTCACAGCTTCAGCCTTCTCCCTTCTTCCCTTCACTGTGTCAGCTTTTATATTCCAAGTTGGTCCCTTTCAAAATGTTTAATCGCTATACTCTGCAAATTGTTTTGTTTTAACCCAGGCATACGCCCTATTTATTTACCATACTGGGTTCATTTATTCTTAAATATCTTGTCCTACATCATTCACCTGCTATTCCTCCCTTCCTCAGCAATGACTGACCAATGTCTTATCCTACTAATAATAACTAATGGGACTCTTCCTATTCCATGATGATTAATCTTCTCTTTTTCTGAGGTGGACAGCTGGTTTGTAAACAGTAGAGGAGCAGAGAGATGAAATAAAAGAGTGGCCACAGAAAACTGCAACCGTTCATATTATGATGTAGAGGGTGTGGCAATAGCAAAACCTTGCAAGAGAGAGTTATTTAAAAATTGTCAGAGCTGTATGAAAGGGAAACATTTTTTCATTCATAAATTAAAAATAAATCTTATTTTCAGAATCAGGAAGAACTAGAAGTGGAGTTTCTACTGGAAAACATGTAAGTAAAGCCTGAATATTATAGAGTTTGTCATCATAAAAATGTATTTTGGAGAGAGTGGGAATGCAGCATTAGGGAAATGGCTCCATGTACCTGTGTTCAAACATTCCATCTTGATATCTTCCCCATTGTTGCTTTTTTCTCCTAGATTTGAGTGACAGTCTCACTATTTATAGCTGAGAATGGGTGTTTGTTTTGTGATTCAGCCTAAGGAGAGATGATGCTCACCAGGAGAGATAAGAAAGAAGGAGCATCCTTGGGAAAATATGGCACTATGATCTGGCAGAGGCTGAAAGACAGAAGTGCTGATGGTACTTGTCAGCTAGAAAAACTGAGCTCAGAGAACTATTTGCTTTTGGAAGTTTATTGCTTATATACTTTTAAATAAACCTTTTTTGGTTTTGCTTTTCAGACCAGGTGTATCTGAGAAGATCATTACTAATGGCGTACTAGTGGTAATTTTTTTTTTTTAATGTCAATCTTCTGGTAGGGTAGAACTGAAGGATGTGGTTGGAAGATACGGAGGAAAATTTCTCATGTCAGCTGTTGTGGACTGAATGGTATTTAAATATAATGACATATCCCCAGTTATTTTGGCTTCCTTGACCACAGTATTTCTTGCAAGATTTATACAAGATAACCAGCTTCTTCAATTTCTTCATGTCCACAGACTACTATAGCCAAGCCTAGTTTTTCTATAGGATGCCTAGATCCTCATGGAGAATCCTGAACTCTTTCTGTGAGTAGTGATTTTATTGCTTCTCTCTTCCAGTCTCGTGAAGTTTCCTGTTTGGAAGTTCATGTGAATGAAACAAAAACGAAGAGTTCTTACAAAAGTGAGGTTGCTCATTTAAATTGTTTGTCACTGCTTTTCGTGCTATGGGAAATGCAGCTGAATCTAGATAAATATTTGGTCTGTTTTAGTCTTTGCTTGCAGTGTTTGTTTGGGGGTAGAATGATTTGCTGAATTACCCACTTGCTATGAGGTATTCAAACCAATTCACACATGTTTTCACACAATCAATTATGTACAAAGGTGCCAGTTAAAAATTCCCCTCAAGGTCAGTGAAATACAACAGATGCCTTTGCATTTCTCAATGGATGAAGGGTGGAGCCTTGAGGAGTCAGGGGTTTCAGCCCAATCCTGCCGTCAGCTTTTGGGATCAATTTTCCAAGTAATGAAAACTTGAGAGCTGCTCAGTTCTGAGCCCCTGCTGTCCAGGGGAGCTCCAAGGGGCAGGGGTTGCACGTGGTCCTGGTGGAGGAAAAGCATTGTGCCCAAATTAGCCTTAGTTAAGCCTGCTGCACTAAGGCTGAAATGTCACTTGGGGTACTTTTATTTGTTAATTTCAGGGCTAGGTGCAGTTAACATCTCTCTGCGGTTTGCTTCTTGTTCTCAGGGAGAGATTTCACATTCACAATGAAAGGATCCTACGAAGAAACCCAGGATATTTCCATAGGTCCTCATTCCAGAGCAGGAAGCAGTGAAACCACCAGGTTCCACTACATCAAGCACAGTGAACCCACACTGCTCATGACTCTGCCAAAGGAGTGTTTTTTCTGTTGTGTATGTTTTGCTTATGGATGGTGATAACACCTAAAGTATCTTTCGGGAGAAGAATCATGAGTTAATCTTTCTCTGGTATTTTTGCATCTTCTCTGGTATTTTTATGTTTATGGTTTACAAATAATATTCTCCTTATAACATTTTTTCCCATCTCCTTAAATTAGCATGGCTCAGGTAGGAGGGAAATGGATGTAACTAATCCTCTGGCTGTGCCTCTCCATTCTCTGGACTTGGGAAAGAAAGTGACAGTGATGAGAGTGAGTATCCTTTGACAGTATTTAGAATTCTTTCAACAAGGTAGATTGCGTAGATGTGAAATCTGTTGAAGTATTAATTTTGTTATTAAAAATTCATTAGCGAGTTATTTGTCTGATTAGTTCTGCATACACTTAGAAATATGATTTGGGGGAAACATAGGATATTCAGAATTCCTGGCTGCTTTAAAGTATTTTAAAAGCAGGATGTTAGTGAGGATTGTGTGCCAAAGGCCTGAGAAGAGACCAAAAATTTATCATTAGACTATCTACGTGAATGATGGCTCATACTGTAAAACTTGCTTGTGCAAAATTTGATTTTAAAATATTTAAAATTTATTGTGCTTTTATTCTTGATTTTCAGGGGGAATCTTATGAGGTGTCTGTGAATGAGGAAAATAGGTAAGTATTTTATTGCTTTTGAATGATTATTTAGGCCATCTCCTCTCCTTTAATAGGATCATCTCTAGGTGAAAAGAAGCTACATCTTAAAGTTGCTAATTTCAAAACAGGGAATAAAGATGACCAAAATATGCGAAATGGTTAATAAAATCCTTTAAAGTTTTTAAAGCTTTTAAATTGGTAAGAATTTAGAACAGAATAGGTGGTAGCTAGTTATGTGATATACAGTCACAATGTTTTTCCTAATGTTGATGCTCTGTAATTTTGATACTTAGAAATCCCTCTGTCTTGTACCCTTTATTTATAATGTGTATCACATTTTAAACACGTTTCTAACACCATTATGCATTTAGAAGTCTTCTACAGGTCATTTTTCAATGAAACACACGCACAGTAAAGAATTTATTGACTGGCTTGCAGAGATCTTTTGAAGGGCAACATTACCCCCTGTTGATGAATTAGCTTCATTGCAAGCCTTAGTCGCAGGTGAATGATAAATCAGAGATTTTTACTGGATAATATTCAGAGAAGAGACAGCGAGCTTTTGTTTTTGTTTGGTTTTTTCCCCCTAAAAAAAAGCCCTGAAACAGGGATCCTGTGAAAATAGAAGTTATATAATGAATCATGCACATGGTATTTATAATAATGTATAGATATGAAGGGAAAAATTTATGAGACATCTTCTGACTCAAATAGTTAGAGCACAAGTTCTGCGTAGAGATAAGCCTAACGTGGTATTAGGATCCTTTTAACTAAAGTGTGTTAAGTTTAAATAACTACTTAGGTCCCCTTTGTGATTCAGGAAACATGCATAGCAAGAGAATATGAAGACGAGGTGTCCAAATGTCTGAGTTCAATGTGAAACAGCTTGAATTCAGTCTGTTTCCTTGTTTTTAATAACAGATACTTTTATTTATTTAACTTCCTTACAGTTGTGTGAAGTTGTTCAGGGCATAATTCTGGTCTAAAATTTGCACAGGAAGGCACAAATATAGGGTCTGTGGTAGCCATATATCTTTCATTTGCATAGGGATACCTTCATGTACGTGGAAGTGTCATTTCTTCAAACTGGTTTATTGTTGTTGGTTTTGCTGAATGTCTCCAGCAGAAATGGCCACAGGTATTGCCTTGTACTGTTCTTATGTTCTAGCTGCAAAAATTTAGATTTGCGATTGGGGTTTGATCTGTGCGCAGAGGAGCAGGACTTCATCCGTAAAAGGAAGAATGTGGTTGCTGCTGCTCTGAAAAATGTTCTTCATCTAGATGAAGACCTGCAGGAGGATGAGGTATGTGGGACAGCATCTTGGGAACTAGAAGTAATATGACCCGCTTTGAGACAAGTAAATGTGATGCACTTGCATGACTATCCATATAGCTCTTCCACATATTCTACACTAAATTGTATAGGCCAGATTGTCACTTGCACCTAAGACCTTATCCAAGTTTTTGGCACAGAGGATGAAAGAGGAACTGTCAGGAGGCCAGTTAAAGCTCCTTTAGTCCCTGCCAACCTCCGTCCTCACCCAGGGGCACCCAAAGACCGTATTTGTTGACATGAAGGAATGTACAACCAAACTTCCAGGCAACAGGTGAAATTTGATTGCTTAGATTGAGACCATTTCTCCTCTTTGGCACCTCCCTGCTGCTACAAGGCTCACAGGGGAAGGCTGCAACTCTCCCACAGCACACTGGTACAGTAGCATCTGTCTGGTGTGTTCTTCCACGTTACCTCTTTCTTCCTTCTCTCCTGGGGATCCCTGAACTCAGAGGTAGCTGCTCTGTTACCGGAGGACAGGAATCTGTTATGGGGCTGTGGTGCTTGGAGCAAGAGCCTGGAACAATGTGCCTGTGTGGTTTTCCTCCATTGCTCTGTTCAGTTCCCAGCACACCCAGCCCTTTATGATGTGTGTAGGACAGCATTTGTCAACCAAGTTAAAGTGCTCATGAACTTAAATAACAAGTAGAATAGGATTTTTTATTATTAAATGAGAATAAAAGGGTTTTGAGCCATATTAATTAAAAAAAAACCAAACAACAAACCAAACCCAAAAGTAGATAACAAAATACAGTGAAGACAAGATTAAAGATAATGGCATCATGTGTTCCTAAAACTGAATATTTGTTGTATCAGTTTTTAAAAGTTACCTACACAGAAAAGGGAGGATGGTTAACAGGATTGCTGCATCCCTGAAGAAAGTAAAACCAAATTACATATAACACTGATATCAGACAAGGTATAGTTATCTGGATTAGAAAGAGGGTGTTAAAATAAATCTATAAAGCTTGATATCTGCTTGGTATCTGCTGGGAGAATAGCAAATGTTGTATATACACTTAGAAGAAAAAAAAATTATGCGGGCAGATTTTGCGCTGCTCTTCTGACTTTAATTATACTGAGGGCTTTAAAATGTGTTTTGAGGGAAAGAGGTGGGGAAAAATCAAACACATTGTGAAAATCTGAAAATACATTTTCCCATACAAGAACAGCACTTAGAGCTCCCGACTTACCAAAGCATCACTGATCGAAAAATGCTTTCAGCATACACTTAATTCCATCAAAGTTTACACAACTCAAACACACACCTATGCCCTGCCCTGAAGATGGTGAATTAACCAAAACCTACCTGAATCAGGTGTTGCTGTTATGTTTTTCTGCATGGCCATCACTCCTGTATTTCATGTGGCGATTGGTGACCTTTGTGTGTTGAGCAGGTGCCAGTGGTGGCAGTGGTGACCGCAGCAGGTGGAGTGCGGTCCATGACAGCTATGTTTGGCAGCCTTCTGGCTCTCCAGGAGTTGGGTGTTTTGGACTGTGTGTCATACATCAGTGGTTTGTCTGCCACAACATGGTAAGGAGAGCTGGGCTTGTGCTTGCCATCTCTGTTAGTAAAGTGATAACCTGGTGAAGCATTTTGCCTTGCTGATGAATTTACTCAGCTTGATGCTGGCACTTGGCTTCCTTTTGGCACTTGTTTTATGGGACCACTCAATGTTGTCCTCCTACAGGAAACAAATCTAATGGGAATTACAGTATTTCTATAATTGCACTGAAGTGTTTATAGAAACAAAAAGAAAAGAGCACAAGCCAGGATAGTTGGCCTGTAACGTGCTTATCTAGTTGCATGCAACACTTCAGAAATCCTCTCATAATACTTGTTTGGCTTACCTCTTCCACCTCTGAAAAGCAGGCTTTAAAAGAAAAGCCCTGAGAAACGCGGAATGCCACACACCACTCAGTGGTGACTGCCTTGCACAACCAGGAGGGGTTGAGGGATTTAAAACAGTTTGCCTCCAAAGGGCTGCTCTGTATGAGACAGAACTAGAACAAGAAGGGTGGGAATGAGAGGGCGTGACTGGAAACTGCTTGATTGATTCTGAAAACCATACAAGCTAGGAAGATTTTGAATATATTTGTGCAGAAAAAAAAAATTATTTTGTCTAAATTCTGCCTCAGCCTTGAAATACTTTTCCAAGGTCAAAGTTGGAGGGCAAGAGCCTCATGCAGCCTGAAAGAAAACACTCATCTATGTTACAGGCCAAATGAATTGCCATGTGCCCTGTGATGAACCACAGTGCCTTTCTTTTATCCAGGACCATGTCAAAGTTATATGAAGATGCAAATTGGTCCCAGAAGGATCTCAGAGGGCCAATTGGCAAGATCAGGAAACATGTGACCACGAGCAAACTGTGCTGTTTCTCTTTGGATCATATGAAATTCTATGAAGATGAGCTTTGTGAGAGAAAGGAAGAGGGGCACAAGGTGTCCTTTACAGATTTATGGGGACTCTTCATTGATTGTATGCTTCATGATCAGGTATTTTATATTCTCTCTCTCTCTTTTATTCTGAAGGATTTCTAACGTTGTGGGTTCACTTAAAGGCTCTCAAAACATCTGATGGACTTATTCTTTGGCTTTTTAGAACAAAAGTAAGAAAGTAACCCTAAAATGTAAGCATCTAGAGGAGATGTCTGAGCATGCAAAAATTCAAGATGTTAAGGAAACTGATTTTCCATCTGTAGTTTTGGGTCAGGAAACACACAGAGGAGGCTCTGACAGAGCTAAGTTCAGGCATAGCAGTGTACACCCATAAAGCTGTATTGAAGGAAATGGATCTTGGTTGACTTTTCTTTGCAGCACCTCGAAGACAGCTAAATATCTTTCTTTCCTTAAAGCAAGTCATAGCCTAGTGACTGTACAGACAAGTTGCTTGCATTTTTGCCCTGCTCCCCATTCCAAAACTCCCATAAGCACAATGCCTTGGAGAAGGCTGATGGCAGATAACACATGAGCACATTTGTGTGTCCAAACAACTGAAGGACACAGAAAAAAACCTGCTGAGGTTTAGCAGATACTTCTTTGATAGTTCATACTTAGAAATGGTATTAAATCCATGCATTATGTTCATCTTTTTACAATGATTTCTGCTCTTTGTAAACAGGAAAGTACTCACAAACTCTCGGATCAGCAACTAGCAGTAAATCAAGGGCAGAATCCACTCCCTATATACCTGTCCCTCAATGTCAAGGATGATTTTAGCACTTTGGATTTTAAAGGTATGGATAATCATACACCCTCCTATGACTCTGAAGGGTTTCCTTTTAAGGCTGGTTGAATGCTAAAATTTTTACTGTAAGTCCAAGCCAATAAATCTTTTAAACAATTTCTTTTCCCCCCTTCTTCATATCTGGTTTCTGTCTTGGATGAAAAGCATGCATCCTAATACTATGGAAATGAGATATCTGTGCTGTAGACACTGCTCTGGGGGGACGGGGGGAGATTAAGATGCCTTTTGCTGGCAGCCTTAAGAGCCACTACTGCTGTTTTTTTTCTCTCTCATGCCCACCTACCCCTCACAGCCCTTTTCAGCTGCCGGGTCTTCTGCCTAGGCAGCAGGAGTCCAAGAGAGCCGGGAAGAGTAGGGAGGGCAGGGAAGGGAGGAGAAAGGAAAAACTGGAGAGGGGTGAGAGCAGGAGTCAGCTCCCAGCAGCCAGGGAGGGATCTGAGGAGGGGCAGTGCTCTGTGCCCTGATCAGTGATCCTCATCCACAGTCCACAGTGTTTTGTGGCACAAATGGAAAGGGGTTTGGTTGGAGTTTTTTTATCCTCAAGGCAGTGAGTATGAGAGTCTTAAAAATGAATAGTAGCTGTTGTCATTGGTGACTCAGAGGAACTTAAACTGCCACATCATGTGCAGGGCCTGAGCAGTCAGTGGACTTTCAGGTCTTGCTTCTTCGTGCAGAAATGGACCTGAATCCCAAGCTGAATGGATTTTGGTGGAAGAGATGAATTTATCTTTTGCATTCATTTATATTGAGTGGCACCTCTGTTTCAAAACATGGTGGTTTGAACTGTCTGTCACCACCATGGTGAAGCTATAGGCCTTGTTCTTCCAGCTTCTGATTCTCTGAGCTGATTTTTACATGCGTTCAGGTGGCTGCAATAAATCCAGTTTGATGCCTTATTTGCAGAGTGGGTGGAGTTCACACCTTACGAGGTGGGTCTCCTGAAATATGGAGCCTTTGTTCGCTCAGAGGATTTTGGTAGTGAGTTCTTCATGGGTCACCGGATGAAGAAGATCCCAGAATCCCACATCTGCTTCTTACAAGGTAATTTACTGTCTCAGGAAACATCACGTTAATAGTTGGATACACAGAGGTGGTCTGCAAATTGCAATACTAGTACACCAGAGGATATATCTGATGAAATTTCAATCTCAAATGAACCAGCGAAAAGTGACAAAAGAGGAAATGAATTCTTGAGACAAATGTGATTAATTTGCTAAATGTCTTAGGTTAGACCTAAACAGAACACACACTTATACACACACACACATACACACACACATATACCGATCATCTAAAGTATTTAAATTCACAGCCTGACTCCTATAGACAGCCAAGTTTTGAAACTGGCCTGGTAGTAAGCCAGACATTGTGTGGAATGGCATGGAGTTTGATATTTATATGAAAATCCATAATATTTCATAACTAAATCAGAGACTGTATCCAAGTATGTTGCTATAGCTGTACTCAAAAAATTCAAACTAATGTTAAGTATGACACCTTTTTTTTTTCTTAAACTTTCAAGGCACTTGGAGCAATATATTTTCCCACAGTTTTATGGATGCAGTCTACCTCTCAGGTCATTCAGAGCACTTCTGGCACAGATGGACTCGAGACACTGAGCATGACATTGGTTAGTTCTTTAGATTACTTTTCTCCTGCATCTGCATTGTCTTCACACCTCTTTGAAATGTGAAACCTGACATTTGGTAAAGGGTTTGTTCTTGTGTGCTATTTCTGGCTTAGGGGACACCAAGCCCTTGGGAATGAAGGAGAAAAACAGTTGTGCTGTAAAACAAGAAAAAACATTGTGCTGCTCATCGTGATGCTCACTGTGCAACATCCCTGGGGAGTTCTGTTAGTCATTAGAGTTACCAGAGCCCTTTGGGGAGGGAGAGGCCAGGCAGGGAACAAGCAGGTGGTGGTGTGACACTGAAACCCACTGCCCAGGACACTCTGCATGTCCATGTGTGCACTCAGTCACAGATGGGGCTGGGGGCCATGGTGGGTTTCGGCTGCCCAGCCCCTCTTGCTTTGTTGTTATTATCAGAGAAACACTCTAACCAAATGCAGTATATACTACTCATTCTTCCCACAGAGGATCATCCTGCTCTGCCCGAGAAGCCTCATGAACAGACAACCTGCTTGGCCATTCCCAAGGGTTACCTTTCCAAAACTCTCAGAGAAATGATGACCGGACGGCCAGTGGTTTCAACTTACCATAATTTCCTCAAGGGCTTGCAGCTACATAACAAGTATTTGGAGAATGAGAGGTTTTGCATGTGGAAAGGTAACTGTAAATTATTTTAGACATGTCTTTGAAAGAGATTTGAGTGCTGATACTTGCTGAGGACAAATATTTGATAAGCTTTGTCATAAAGGCAAATTTTTATTAATATTATTTGATTGACATGTTTGTGGAATTGGTTTTGCCAAGCCTCCGATGATTTACTCCTGGTCTTGTTTCCTTCTTGGAGAAAGTGCAGCAGGCTTGCTTGAACTATTTTCTTCCTAGGAAAAGCCATAAAAGAGTGACTTGAAGCTTCCATGGAAGTTAAATAGCCACAAATTTACACCAGTTGAAAAAGCAGAGCAATGTATCCCTTTGGATGAAGCTGAGCTATGGATGCTAAAATTGTCAAAGACAAATAGTTAACTATGCGCTTTGTATTAAAGACTACTATACATCAACCATCTTTGCTTTCTCCTCTTGTTATGCTAATTTGGAAAAAAAATGGACTTGATCCTGCAGTAATTAATAATGTAAGTTTTTGCCTTTCAGACACAGTGCTGGATTCTTCTCCCAACCAGCTGAATGCAATGAGTGACTACCTCAAGCTGATAGATACAGCTTTCTTCATCAACACCAGCTGCCCACCCATTCTGAGGCCAGAGAGAAAAGTGGATGTCATTATCCATTTAAATTACAGTGGAGGATCACAGACTCTGGTGATGTTTTGAAGCAGTGATTCTTTATCTGTATGACTCCAGCAGCTGAATTACCATCACAGCTTTCTGTCTCTCCTTTCTTTTCCCTCCAGAAAATGGTCGGGTTTTTATTAAGTTAAATGATCATATCAATGGTGCTATTCAACACTGTGACCACAATGTCACTGCCTGTATCAGGGCTGTTTTCTGTGTCTTTCTGGGACATGCATATGAACACAGACATATAGAAGATGTCCTATTCTATATTTCTGTCATCCTGCTACCAGTTCCTCAAAAGTTAGTTAAATAACTTTTAAAATGTAATTAGTTAATATACAATTTTGAAATTTTGGAATGAAAAATTTTTCATTTTTGTTTGACTCTTGGTGTTGGCATGAGTTTTAGGTTTATTTTTCTGCATTTGAAGAAACAATGAGGGGCTTATATTATTGAAATCAATGTAATTTATTTGTAAGAGGACACGAAGACACAGACTGTTAGATGCAGTGAATGCAAACATTTAAGAACCTTTGATCTAAGAAGCCACATGTAATCCAAATTTCTTTATCCAAATCCTCTACTGTGCTCATTAAATCCCAAAAATTATCTGAATGTTATATAAAATTCAGTATATGGTAACTTTGCTTTAAAAATATAAAGTGTTAGCAAATCAACCAAATTTATATTACCCAGGATATATTAAAATTAAGATGGTATGTTTGTTCCAGTGCATAGTCAGCATTATTTATAAACATATGAATCAATCTCAAATTTTCTAGTGCAGCAAAATATTAGTTATGGGGCTTGGTGATCTTATTTGAACCTCTCTTTGTACTGCAACTCTCCTCTCTGTTGAGCCAGCCACTGGACCTGTTCTCAGAGTACTGTTTGGAGCATGGGATCCCATTCCCCAGCACAGAGCTGAGCCAGGAGGACCGGGAGCACCTGAAGGAGTGCTATGTGTTTGAGGACAGCTTAGAGGCACCAATCTTGGCCTATTTTCCGCTAGTGTGTGATAGCTTCAAAAAATACAAGGCACCAAGTAAGTTGACAGCATTAATCATTTTTTGAGATTGTTGTATCCAGTTTGTCCATTGAATTTGTTCCTCTTCCAAAACATGACACAGGCAAGCTTCTGAGTTGGCTAAGTTATTATATTCTCAGTCCTGTTGTGATGCACATGGTATTGGCCAATCTAACCAGGGATTGGAATGACGAGGTTCAAAAATAAAAGCATGAGTGGCTGTACTTTGAGGGAAACCCCCTCTGGAACTTGAAACAGGTCATGTACCTTTGATAATAAAGGAAATGAGACAGCTATTGAATTATATCCACTGGTAGCACTGTCACTAACAGTCTCATAAAGAGATATATCACGTTTATTTACTTTACTTTAACAAAGCTAGAATTCTCCTATTACTTTTTTAACATAAAAAAAATTGAAAATAGAAAGTACTGACAACATATAACGAAGTAAAGGCTTTGCCAGGGTAACAAGCTGCTTTGATACCTACAATTTTTGAAAAGTTGCCAGATTGTTTTATTTAGTTCAGCAACAGAAGAAATCTGTTTTTTTCACCAGAAGAAAAGCTACTTGGCAAATTCAGTTGCAGTTTACAAATACTCTTGCATGCATCAAGTCAAATTTTCTTGTTGCTAATTTTGTAGGATCCAGGAAACTTTCCTCAAAAAATGAACAAAAATCCATGTACGAGTTTATTGAAAAAGACCTCATGCAGCTCATTACCTTATGTGTTCTGTTGCATGTGCTTAAAATCTCAGCCACCTGAGAGAGAGCATTCTCAATCCAGGAGCTCTCTGGTGTAATTTCCTACCAGCTGGTAGATAAGGAGTTGTCATCTCAGAACTCAATTGAAAAGTTAAACATACAAAATTCCAAATCTTAAAAAATGAAATATTCTGATGCAAAACTTTAATTTAGAGAGGAAAGCATTTTGCATGGAGAAGTTGTTCTGCCAGTCAATTCTGGCCTGTAGTCAAGCAGCGAACTAGTGGATTTTATTAGAGCAGCTGACATAGTTACTACACAGTAATTAAATCTTGAACCATTTTCAGGGGATAATTAATCTTCTTGTATGTGTTACTGTGCATTTTGCATTGCCTGGTTGCAGTCTTCTACCTCAACACCATTGCTGTGCTTTGTTTTTATTTCAGATGTGGAGCGCAGTCCTGCAGAGATGGAGCAGGGAAGGGTGGATGTGTCCAACTGTGCTTCTCCTTATGGCACTGGCCTGCTTACCTACACTGAAGAGAACTTCAACAAGCTTCTTAACCTGTGCAGCTACAACATCCTGAACAATAAACATTTAATTCTTCAGGCTTTACGAACGGCAGTGGAACGAAAGAAACGACTAAAAAACTATTCAGGACCCAATTCATGTAAACACCCTTGAAATACATTTTGAAAAATCTCATCAGAAGGAGATGCACAAATGTTTTGGTACTGGACTAATAAATATTCACCTGCTGCAAGCTCAGAGATGTTTGTGATGGCAACTGAATTTGTGATACCATCTCCTTCGACTTCTGCAACAGTGAGATGGTCGGGGTGTAGCTGCTGCTACAATTTTATTCCCACTGCCATCCAAAGAACCGGCAGTGTTTATGAGATTCTCATACTTGTCTTAGAAAAATGGTTGCTTAAGAAAGTGTGTTTGTCTGGTCATTCTTAGGTCATATTTTCTGTTGTATGCAACAATATGCATGCAGAGTAATAGCTACTGTTCAGATACTAAGTACCCATGCATAATCTTATTAAAAAGAAGAATTTTATAGTTGAAGTCATTGAAGTAAGGGAGTTTTATGGACTCAGCTCAGCTAGTGAGTTGTTCTGGCAAAAAGTTATTCTTGCTTCTGATACCGAAAAATCAAATATCGAGGGAACAACGAGCTTTGCTAATAAACGTTGAGGAAGGATGAAAGAAAAGCTGCCACTTCAACTGGGAAAGATGGAAGGAAATGCTGCTTTCAAGAGTGCAGATGACTGGAATGATAATGCAGGAGATAACATTACATGTTGTTACCTCTAAGACAGTCCTTTTCTGTGCATCAGTTCATTTAACAGGAGATAACACCAGCAGGTATCTCTCAAGATTTTCTGCAATATGATTCAAACCACTAAAGTCTCCCTTCATAAGAAGAAACTGTTGGCAGTAACCTTTGCATATCCCTTTCATGGATCTAAAGTGGTCAAGTCCAACAAATTTTCTTTTTCTCAGTTACTGATAGAACTTTTGTTTCACCAGACCTCTTAAGCATAAAGTCAGTTTTCCACCTTCTTTCCTTGCTCTTGGTTAGGATAATTTGATGTTATGTGTCACCAGTAAGACTGCAATAGTTTTCTGTGAGTAAAGAGGAAAATGAAGATGACATTCTGACAGCTCAGTTATGCTCATAAGTTTATTTTTAAACAATAATTAAATGGGAGTTTAAAAATGTGATTATTTTGCAAAGTATCTCTTAAGTATTTTAAAGATTTTCAAGGTTCATTACTAGAGCCCCAGGAAGATGGAATATAGGGAGCTCAATACGTGCCTGGTGTATTCTACCCACTGCTTTTTGGTGGTTGCAACACTTGGCTCTGGGCCTTCAGGTTTACTCACCCAAGGTGTGGTGATGATGTTTGTTTTTGGCACCTGATCTGGAAAATTAGGATGGCTTAGAATGAGCTGAGGAAAGGGAGTCCATTTGCAGGAGTCTGGGCCTATTTAGCAAGCCACTGAAAAATCTTAGGTTGTCTAAATGGTCTCGCTTAGCACCTCAATATTTTGATTTAAGTCAGACAAATACTGGTGTTTGTGTTGGGATCTGGCTCAGAGGATCTAACACTGCATGAGACTAATATTTTAGTCTAATTTGTTAGACTTATCTATTTTAGACTAATATTTTAGCTTAATGATCTTGCCTCGATGGCTTCTGCGATTTCTCCAGAATGGACTAAATTTTTTTTCTTGTTTGGGGAAGGAAAGGCTTCTTTTTCCATTCTATTAAAGTCCATTCATGCTGTTCACATTGCAACACCACCTCAGAATCTTGCCTTTGATGTGATGGTGAAAGGCAGCATAAAAGGATAGGGGAAGAAATTTGCTCAAGTGGCTTGCCAGGTAATTATCAAAAATAACGATGGAGACACGTTCAGTATTACTGGTGGTATTTTTTAAGTATAGAGCTGAGGCTCAGTGACATATCAGCTGGATTTTCCCAAGTGATTCAGCATTGATGTAATTGTTCCATTTAAGATCCAGGTCGGTCAGCAACAATATTGTTTGGTGGTTTTTTTTGGGTTTTTTTGGGTTTTTTTTTGNCCATTAGGGCTCCAAACATCTCTCAGGCTGACTGCAGATGAAGTTACCCCCTTAATTAGCTGGTAACATGAGGTGGCTTCCTGATATTCTGAGAATTGGTTCAGATTGAAATTGTCTCTAGATTTCCCAGTAAAGGTCCTGGGCTATGTGTCTTGCTTAATTACTGGGCAATTAGCTGACACAGGCTGGTGTTGATATTCCTCACACCTGTGGTCTGGTGGGGTCAGGGCATGAAATAGCTGCTTGAACAGTGCCTGAAGTGTTGAATGAACCTGGAAAGGTCAGGCAACCTCCGAGGGCTCCTGCAGAGGTGAAGAGAGGTGGTGTTGGATGCTCACATGTACAGAGTACAGGGAGAGGCAGAGATAAAGGTTGTGAGCTACTCCTTTTTTGAGATGAGGATTGCATTTGAAATGCTATTGCAACAAATCTGAAGGCAGGTTGCATATGTTAACAGATGGGCCAACACTTTAGTGATGATTTTTGAAAGGTAAAGCAGCCCAATTACTTCATGAGAGTGAGTAGGAGAAGCGAGATTTTATCTCTCTGAAATATATCAACAGCATGTGGAATTGTTTTAATGCAGTTTCTCAATAGTCTTTTGAAAACAGAAGTCCTCCTTCATATATGTCATAATCAGGAGAGCATCTTAAGCAAAAATAAAATTTCCCACCCCTTCAGCTAGTGTGATCTCTCTCTCTCCAGTGATTGATTTTGTACCCTTCATTCTGATGAATTCAGTTTCAGATTCAGATTAAAGTTCTCTCCCGCTTATAAATGGATGATAAATCTTTTTTCAGCCTTTTTTTCCTCTAACCTGTGCCTCTGCCACCTTCTCCATGAGCACTTTCTCAGGAAGTCCCTTTTTGTATCTAATGTGATTTTTTTTTTTTAAATCTTCAAAAATTTCAAGAATATTGTAGAGTTTTGAAGCACAGGTGTTTTAAAGGTGTGGTATGTAGAAACCACACATGAAAATAAAATGCCAACATATTAATGTGAACATTATATATATGTATATAAAACATGAAAATAAAATGTCAACATATTAATGTGAACATTAAATGTATATATATAGGGGTGGTGGTATTCTTGTTTGGGTTTGGGTGTTTTTGTTTGGTTTTTTTTTAATGTCAAAGAGTTGCTTAAAATCAATGGCAGTCCAAAAATTACCTGGCCAAAGTTCAGTATTTCAGAGGCTGAAGTCTGACACCATGGGGAAGTAAAAGTGATAATTTTCATCCACGGTAAATCTTGTCTGTGGAGATTATTGAGCTTAGGTCCTTAGTGTAACTGGAAATTGACTTTGACTGCTTGCTCTTGTTTGACTGGCAGGATGAGGTCTTTGTAGATTTTGTAGCTTGTGGAAACATTATTAAAAAACAAGGAAAACTGAAAGGCAATACACAGGCAAAATCCCCAGCTACACATGTGACACCATGCTTGTTAATTTGCTTAATTTGTTAATTCTGAGTAATTATTTACTAATGTGACATCTGACTATCATTTTTTAACACCTCTAGCATGTGTTTTGCATATTTACCCCTCTTGTTATGTTCAGGGTGTGTAAATGATGACCACTCCCACTGTCATCCTAAGGGTGGTACAAGGATACTGCTCTCTTGCAATAAAATGAAGTTCTCCATTAGTCATACATTTCTGTAGTCCTGGATTATCAGAAGGTGACAAAGTGGAATATAAGGTAATTGTGGGTTATTGGAAGCAGCTGTTATTCCTACCTGAAACCTATTGCAGTTTGATACACATTATTTGAATGTCATGTTGGGGAAACTAGTGGTTGCAGCAGGCCAATTTAAATGACTTTTGACTGCCTCAGATCAGAATGATACATTTTATCCACTGTGTCTTAATTAATGCACAGATGCAAATTCATGTGCATGTGAATGTGCACTGCAAAGTGCATGAAAAGCAGAGGAAAATTGCATCTTCCTTTTTACTCTCCTTGCTATTGCTCAGAGCTTTAAAGACACTGTTGAGTGTTCCCTCATCAGTTACACAGTCTCTCTGATCTCTAAAAAGCAAAGAAAGAGTGTAAGTAATATGTATATGAAGATCACTGGCAATTTAAAATTATTAGTGTAGAAATGTGATTGCTGGAAAGAGCCAATATATGGCTCTTTAGATTTTGGGTAACTTCAGACATTAATTTTTTTAATTCATGCTTTATGGTTCTCTGAAATTTTCCTTGAATTGTGGAAGAACTAATGAATAATGCAAAAACCCAACATGATACGTGACCTTGGAAGCAATAATAATTTCGAAATTATAATCCTAGGGACACATTTCTACCCCTAAAAATCATGTGGGACAATCTGCAAGTTCATGATCTTTTATTTTAAGCAGATGGTGTAGTAGACACCAGTGAATAAGCCATCAGTTTTCTCAGTGCTGACGAGGACTTACTGCTCCAGCTGTAATGAGCATTCAGTGCATGAATGAGAAGCTGTTGAGATTGTTATTCTTGACTGGCACAAAGATGCCAAATCCTTAAAAGATACTGTATTGAAAATCCCTTCTTGCATGACTTGGGCAGCTAGTGGTTAAGGGAGACAACATCAGCTACAAAACTTGATGGTAGTCATGAGCAGGAGAGGGAGAATTATTTAGAAGCATGTTTTGGGTATGGCAGTGATGACATTATTTTGAGATGAGGAAAATATAGTCTGAACATCAGGAAACTATTCAGTGTGTCAGATGCACTGACTCTGGAATAACTTTATTAATTGTGAAGTCGTGTCTCATTTAAGGATCTTAAAAACAGCTTGGATAAGAGAATGTAGTGTCAGGGCTCTGAAATAGCTGGGATGGTACAAATGTGTATAGGTGTATATATATTTTTGGACAAATTGGGGAAGTTGAGCTGGATAGACTATCCTCTTTCCTTTGATAGAGGATGTTTTGCAGATGTTTTTAATGAAAACAGATTCCTACTTTAATTTTTAGTACTGGAATATTTCTTTCAGAAGCTGGAAAGACTAGTTTTGCGGGAGTACAAGTAAGTGATTCTCAACTGTGTCCGCTCCACCTGAATTTGTGCTTAAGTATTTAACACAGATATAAAGACAGAAGTTACAGGAGATATTTTGTCTTTGGGGTAGAGATTCACATGTTTATTGGAAGTATCTTTTGGTTGTTCCTCCAAGGAGCATTTCAGATTTTGCAGATTCACATTTATGAGCCATTTTCCTTTGATTCTGAGAAGGCAGTGTAAAGTTTGCCCATAGATCAAGCAGCTAACCACTAAATACTTAAGATGGAAACCACCAGAGAGTACCACTGCATATTTTGTATAAGATCTTCTGAAGAGGCATCTTATGTGTATCACAGACATCAACATAGCAGGAAGTGTCTTGTATGTAAAAAGAGGATTTTACTCAAGCAGCTTTCCTTGGACAACACCTCCTCTGTTCCTCTGTGAAGAATTATTTTGACAGCAGCCCCCATGGCACAGGGGAGAGCATTTAGGTGACATCCACTGCAGTTTGCAAGGTTACTTCCTTTGCCTGCATCAAGTGAATTAAACACCAATATAAATAAGATTGATTTAAAATAATCACTTCAATTTCATGATGCAGGAGTGAGTACTTGCTGCTTCCTCTCATCAGTCAGAGAGGCCACAAAGAGTTTGGCAGAGCCAGAGTCTGATCTTGCATGCTCCAAAATCTACCAGCCTGCACATGTGTGCTAGTTGAGAGCTGCTCTAATACACTTTACAGGCAGTGAGTCACTGCGCACTGGGGTGAAGAGCAGTCAGGGAGGGCTCTGTGCCTGGAGTTTCCCACAAGGTGTCTGCTGGGCTTGCTGTGAGAGCCAGCACACACAGATCCCTTTGAAGCGAGCTCTGAGCATGGGTGAACTGCTGTGCTCCCTGGGCCCATGCAGGAGAGCACAACCCTCTCTCCTGCCTCACCCTTCCATTCCCAAGTTTCACCTGCTGCTTATAGCTCCTTCCTTCCCTCTTGTTGGATTTAATTTCAAACTGCAAGATTTCTGGACATGGATTACCTTTTATCCTATATACACAATAAATATCCAGGCATTGGATGTGTTGAGGTAGCTAAATGTAACACAGAGATGCCCAAAGTGGCTTCAGGAGAGTGTGGGTCTTGCAGTCAGTGGTGGAATCACAGTGGAGTCATCTTGCTGAACTGCAGGACTTACCTACCTGAACTGTGCTGCTATGGGAAGACTGCTGCAGGTGTTTGAGTTTATGGTTTGGATAGAAGCTGTTGACATCTCTCTATACTAGCTTGCAGCATGATGGTGGCAGTGCAGAGATACTCTGAGAGCTGTGATTTGATTAGTCAGAAGCACTTTGCCTAGGGGTTAGAGCTGTTACATAAATGCAAAACTTTTCATTACCAGTAGTATTTCAAACGAGCAATGCCTGGGCAGAAAGGGGCTTCAGCATCCTCCCCAAATTTCACAGTGGGTAGAAAAGGAATTGCTCTTCATTCTGCTGACTCAGCTGAGGTGCTCTAATAGGCTGCAGGAAGCAGGGAGGGGACTGCGTAATGACTGGAAATAATCAGGGGGTGGGGCAGGAGAGCCTCGTCATAAAATCCCTATTCCTCCACCCCTAACCTGCATGAGGAGTTCCTGCCAGCTGTACGACTCAGTAACTTTCAACATTGGACTTACATGCAACTGGGGCTGCAATGGGATCAAATTTAAGTACAAGTGAGGTAAGCAGAAGAAGGTGATAGCAAGTGTAAAGTGGGTAAAATTGTCTGATATTCCAGTGAAGTTGATCACAGAGAAGAACGAGTGGTTTGTGTTGTGTGGGCGATCCAGGGAAATTGAGTTTGCTGATCCTCAGATCTTGTTGCAAGGATGGCTTTACTAGTCTAGGCTTTTACAGAACCTCACGGCATGCCTGCATTTTCAAGCTGCATTTTAGGGCTAACAATGTTGCTTGTTGTGCTTCTTTATTAAAAAAAAGCTTCATGTCAAGGAAATAAGCTGGCAGAGAGTTGTGATGGTGGCCGGTAAAGCATCTAATCATGTTGTTAGAGAGCATAGCTCTAAATATGTCTTTGAATGTGAGATGTTTTGAAATGTCAGCCTAAAAGTAGGCATTTAACACGTAGTTTAGTTTTCTTAACGTTGCCTTGTGTTGTTTTTCCTAGACTTTTACGGGCACCTCAGCACCAGCGGTGAGAACGGTAGGTAGCAATTAGCTGGCCCTTCATTAAATGCTGTCCAGTGCTCAATGTAGATCACCAGAAAAAATTTTAGGAATTCAATGGCTCGGGGGAAAACTGTGTTGCAAAGTTTACTGAGCTTTGAAGAGCTGATTCAGCTCTGTGGATGAAGTATTGCCATGGCTTTCCATAAGCTCCAAAGGCTCAGGCCTCTGTTGGTGTCTGATGCTTATGATGTTGGTCTTGCACTGTATCTGGCCTGGTTTCTACTTAACCTATATTATTTTTTTAATTAGTCCTTTCTTTTGTGTTTTGATTTCTTTGAGTGCAATATTCCTATTTTCTTATGCTTTATTCCTTTATGAGAAGAACTTTTAAATGGGTCTTTTGACTGTTCTTAGTGCTCTGATGTTCTTTGTAGCCTTTCCTTGCAGTGTAATGATCTGTCCTAGAGCTGGCAATTCTCTGTGCAGCACGGTGTTTACAGGTGGAAAAAATGTGTTGTGTTCAGCCTTCTGACAAGCCTGATCTTATCAGCCTGCTAGGAGTGGGAGTAGTTCCCAAATTTCTCTGGAGGTGAAAAAAGAGCGATAGGTGTTTTGCAAAGGCTGAATTGAGGATGAATTCTTTGCACAGGCAAATGAAAACTTCATGGGTATTTAGCAGACATTTGTGTTACGAGGTATTAGCATAAAGGAAAATATATCAGATAAGCTGGTCTGAGCCAGTGCATGGTAACAATGCCAGTGGCAGCAGGATGGGGCTGTTGTCTGACACTTGCAGTGTGTTTGTGGCTGCCAGCACCAGTTGCAACTCAGGGGATCTGTAGTCTGCAAAATGGGCTTTTGCCCCTCATTCAGTGATGTGGGACTTTCCTAGCTTTGCATCCACATAGGGAATTCAGAGTGATGCAGAGAATTTTTTAAATTGTGGTAAATTCAGTCTGCCTTGTTTGCTGTTATTGATAGTATCTGATGCTTGGTGGTGCCTGAGAGTCACTTATTTTCTCTGTTCAAAGTGAAATGCTGTGGTAAAGACTGTGCAGAATTTCTTTGAGAACTAGCTTTTAAAATGATGTTTAGATCTCTGTGTATGGCCTTGCAGCCCTAAGAGGTATGCTAGAATCATGAAAATTGTTTTTCTGAGTCCTAGCCTGTGTTTAGAGGATCAGTCTGGTCTTTTTATCCTTAGTGGTTTTAAATTGTTAGTAGGTCCCTAGATGTGAGGACTGTACAGTTGCATGGCTTTAGATTGTTCCTCTTTAGGGTATTTAGGGTGGCAGGACTGACCTGAATATGGTGCTTAAAATTTACAGTAGGACCCAGAGCTCCTTCTTTCTGCCCTGAATCTCTGAGGTTCACTGAGGTAAAATTCAGGAAGAACTTGAACTTTTCTCCTTTTTCTTTTCCCTCTCCATGGAAGTTGATATTTATGAAAAGTATATAAGCTTAGCATACCTGAGTTGGTTTTCTGTTACTCAGTGGCTCAGTTAAGCTCAGTTAAGTTTTCATTTTCAGAGTTTTCATTGTCAGAGTGAGTTTCAGGGCAACCGATAGGATGTGTGGGTTTTCAATATGAGTGGCTATATAAATGGAAAAGAATATGTAAAATCGCTGGTGAGAAAATTTTGGTAATGCCCTTATGCTGACAATCAAAAAAGTAACACTTTTTAGATCACCCAAATTACTGTACCTTATCGAATTGATAAAGGCTGGTGTGGTCTTGAGGAAAGAAACCATATTGAACTGTGAAAATACTTGACCTGGTTTCTCCTATAAATTTGGATTCATTCTAACACACATGTCCAGCTGTGGAGCTGCAAACAGGAAGAGGAAAAAAAACCAAAAACCCACATGTGAAAATTGCAGTCTGAAGCCACAGAAGTTTTGCATAGCTCTTGGAAAGAAGCAGCCATTGAGTCAGTGCTGCTCCATTTGTTTTTATTCTGAAACGAACTCAGCAACTTCTACCAACTCAATTAGAACCAGCTATGGGCTATTGTAAAATGGGTGAAATGTATACAAAATTGCAGAACAAGGAAAGGTCTTTCTTATGCATTTGACCTTGCCTGAGGTGGAAGACGCAATAATGTAATGAAATCCTGCCTGCCTTTGAGGCTCCAAAACTCTTTGAAGTTAAAAGGTGCCACATACCTGACCCAGGTCAGAAGCAAGGCAGTGATCTGTGTTTTAAAGCCCTGCCACTCTTTCTGACAGGGTGAGTGATTTCTTCGTTGGTTTTCACAGTTTTTAAAGCAGTGATGAGATTTCTATTCCTTATTGGTGAGAAAATTAAGGGAAGAGTGTTTTGCTCCAAATAGATACGCACTTTGATAACTGCCTTTTCTCTTGATGCAACTTGGAAATGTTGTATGAGCTTCACTCTTGTCTCAGGAAAAAAATTCTATGAAAGACTTTTAAGCTTGGAATTTTACTAAAACAGAGCAGTTTTAGAGACCTGTTATATAACCCATTCATATGGGTTCATGTATGAGAACACTCCTATTGACTTCCCTTGGACTAGATATGTGAGGATTGCCCAAGTATGCCACAGGACTTAATTGAATTTTTATCTGACGCAGAACACTGTGAGCAAGTCTTGCATTTGCAGCCTCATATATTTAAGTTGTTTCAAAAGTGATTATTAAAATGCCTGGCTTGTGTTTCCGGTTTATGAGGTAAGAATCATGTCTCAGACGAAATAAATTTAGAAGCTGAAAGTTGAAGTGTGTGTAATCACTGACCTGGGAGGCTTCTGGCCTCAGAACTTACCCAGCCTGTGATATGGACATCATCACGTTAAAGGGAAGGATGTGGAAGTCCCTGCCAATTGCTAGCAGATTATCCAATTTAGGACAAGTTTTTTTTGTGTGACTTTGAGTAAGTTGCTGACAAGTAGACTTGGTAAAGCATTCAGGCACCTAAAAGTTAAGAGCTGTAAGGTCTGACTTCCAAGACTCCAGTATGGGAATGGACTCCACAACCCAGAGTGAAGCACTGAGGATTGATTGTGTAAGTTTGGAGAGTAAGATACACCAGAATGGAATTATAAGAGCTGAGTTGGGAATTGCCTAAATGGTACATCCAGGTAACAGGGACAGCTGGGAACAGGAGCAACTTTCATAGTTCCTTATCACTGTGTGGCACTTGGCTGCCGGGAAATATTACTGTCCACTTGAGATTCACAAAGTAAAGGTCTAGATGCTTGTTTTCAAAGAACTGAGCCAAGGTTATTCCTTTAAAATGGTGTCAAGTCCTGTAATTAACAGCGTTTCCATGGCATGGAGAACTTCTATTTAAGTCCATTCTTCTGTATTCAAGGGATGCAAATCCACTTCTTTCTGGTTAAGAAATATGCTCCACATCTTCTGAAATAACACTTATGAGGTCAAGAATATTTACAATTTATTAGTTGGGGAAAGCAGGGACCAAGCAGAAATGTAACAAACGAGTCAGTAGATTTGTCAGGGTTAGACAAGCCTTGTTTCTTGGTCCCTGTGTCTAGGAGGGCTTCTCTCTTTTACCCATTTCTATCTAATGCATGTAGAAGAGTATTTGTCGCACTTCACCTGTATAGTCTGGGCATATAATGTCTTTTGGTTGCTTTTTGATTGGAGACTGTAATGATTTTTTTTTCTGTCTCTGTCTTTCATGTTTGGAACAATGGAGCAGATAGAGGTGTGATGTAGTCTTAGAGACAAGTGAAATGTCCCACACATGACAATTTAAGGGCTTGCAAAATGTGCTCCATAAAACTGTGGACTGTTAAGAGTCTGGACAGGTGAGATAATGTAGAAAAAATGTGCTCAAATCAGTGGCTGCTCTGACCCTCCTGCTGCTGTCTCACTGTCCTTCAGCTCTGTGTCTACAGGCCCCTTGTCAACTCAAAAGGAAGTGCAAGAGGATACTCTAGGGATTACTCAGGATATTCTTGGAGGTGGTTTGTCTTCTCCACTGCCTTTTCAGAGGTGCTGAAGTTTACATTGGTGTGGACAAGGACCTCCTTCATTACATTGTGTTATTGTCCAATATCATGTCATGGTCCCAGTTGCTTGACACTCTGGCAAAGCACTGTGAAGTACTTCAGGATAAGCCTTGTAATACTGCTGGAAAAACAAAGGGTTCAGCAAAATGTGTAGCCTGTATGAAGTAAATAACGACAAGATACATTTTCTTAGTGAACATCAGAATATAATTTTTATTTTTGCTGCTTTATGATGAATACAGGCACTTGTGATGCCTGAATTAAGTAATAAACCCCATGTGTTTGCATTAAGATACCGTATTACCTTTGTGAGGGTAGTGTATATATATAAGAACAAGAGTGAGAGGGTTTATGGGTAGAGTTAGAATCATAGAATATCCTGAGTTGGAAGGGACCCACAAAGATCACTGAAGTCCAACTCCTGGCCCTGCACAGGACACCGCAAGAATCACACATGTGCCTGGGAGCATTGTCCAAACACCTCTTGAACTCTGTCAGGCTTGGTGCTGTGACCTTTTCCCTGGGGAGCTGTTCCAGTGCCCAACCACCCTCTGGGTGAAAAATAATTTTCTAATATCTAACCTAAACCTCCCCTGACACAACTTCAGTCCATTCCATCGGGTTTTATCACTGGTCACCAGAGATGAGATCAGTGCCTGCCCCTCCTCTTCCCCTCACTGGGAAGCTGCAGACTGCAACTGAGTTGCAGACTGAGGTTTCCCCTCAGTCTCCTCTAGGCTGAACAGATCAGGTGACCTCAGCCCCTCCTCATATGGCTTCCCCTCCAGGCCCTTCACCATCCTCATGGCTCTGCTTTGGGTGCTCTCTAATAGTTTAATGTCTTTCTTACATTGTGGCACCCAAAACTGCACACAGGACTGAGGTGAGGCTGCCCCAGTGCAGAGCAGAGCAGGACAATCCCCTCCCTTGCCCAGCTGGTGATGTTGTGCCTGATGCACCCCAGGACACACTCGGCCCTCCTGGCTGCCAGGGCACTGCTGACTCATGTTCAACTTGCCACTGACCAGGACGGTCAGGTCCCTTTCTGCAGAGCTGCTTTCCAGCATCTCTTTACCCAGCCTATATTAGTATCTTGTTCTCACCAACTGGTACAGATAGAAAGATTAGGTAAGTTTTACGGCCCAACAAAACCTGTTTCTGTTCTAAAACAGAACCAGTAAGTGCAAAGCTAAATACCAATTTGAACAAGTGTTGAGAGAAATGGTATCTGTACATACATTGGTTTTAAAAAGAAAGATGGTATATATGAAATAGAGGAGATAGTAGTGTGTGAGAGAGAGTAAGATGGTAAGCAGTTATCTCCAAGGTGAAATGGGGAAAGGGTTAACGTATAGCCTGAGGAATATGAAGACTAATTAGTATGAGCCATGGAAGTAATGAGTTTTTATAGACTTAGTATCTCTGAGTCCAAGGTTTCTGATACCTAGTGGAGTTGTGAGTAAATTCCCAAGATCAGCTCTGGGGTGATTTTTGTAGCTTTCGGCTGGGGATCAGTGCTGAAGATCAGAGGTCCACCAGAGTCTTTGTAAGAAGTATCTCCTCACTGTCAGCTGCATTTCTGGCATTTTTGGCTATGTGCTGGAGCTTGTGCAGGTGTGGGAGCTTGTGGTGGTGCATGGTAGATAGTTAGCTCTACTTACCCAGCTGCTGTGACAGTATTTGGTGTCCCAGAGACAATCTGTTCCACTGCAGGCAGTGCTGTGTGAGAGGTGAGGACATCCACACGTGTGCTCTAGGGGTGTTTCGTGTGATAACAAGGGAACAACGATAGAAAGAAGTGATGTTTGTTAAATCAAGCTCTTGGCACCCATCGTCAACTCAGGTGATTTTGAAATATTTTGCTTCTATTTCAGGCCTGAATAGAGTTCTGTGCCAAAAATTTGTACAGATTTTTGACTGCTCCACTTGGTTTGATTAATTGGATTGGCTCCACCTTGAAACCTTGATCTATCTATGTCCTTAGAACTTCCTAGTTACCATAGTCCATGACTCAGACTATAGTAATAACAATGTCATCTTTTTTTGTTCCTTTTTTCCTTTACTGAATTTTTTTTGCAGGCACCAGTGTCGCCTTTCAACTTGCTCACTGTAAAAGTACTGAGATTGAAGAATGTCCGGAAGGCAGACTTGCGTGAGTACTTTTACTATTTTTGGATGGCTCTTTAAACTTTTTAAAGAAAATATTTGGACAATGTTATTGCACTCAAATTGTGTAGGAGTAAAAACATGTATTGCTGTAGGTTTGCACGAATTTTTAAAATTTTGATACTGAAGCCTTGCTTTCACCTCTTAAATTTAAAGAGACTGACTCAAGGTGATGCATTTTATATTTTTTTTCATATCTTACTGTATAAGATATACTTACAGCCCATCTCACATCAGACTTAGCTGCCAATCTGAGGTCTGCTCTGTAAACAGTGAAAATCCTTGTATTTTTAAGTAAGAAACCTGAGTATTTCCTGCAGAATTTCTGGACTGAAGAAAGGAGAGAACCAGTAATGGAGATGTAAAATCAGCAGTAGCAGGAAAGCCTATGAAAATAGAAGAAGTACAAGCAAAAACTTTCTCTTACTTCTGCAGAATTTGTACATATGCTGGAAGTGATGATAAAATCCAATGTGTTTTGGAATTTATTTAATCTACAAAATGGAACAGTTTAAAAGTCAGAAAAAATATTAACAGAGCACTACTCCATTTAAAGAGGTTGGAAAGGCATGGAAGAAAATGGTGAAATAAAGACAAAGAGAATAAGAAAATGCGAGTCCAAAGACCACAAGAATAAATCTAAAAGATATAAAACAAGGAGAAAAAGTCCACACTATGTTCCCCAAAATCTTGCTGAACATGGGTCAAAATCAATTTTCTCTTGGTACATTCAGAATTCTATGCAGCACATTGTAGTTCCTAAGAAAATCTTAGTTATCGTAATCTATATTTTGAGATTTTAACTGGTGTGGTGGGTCAAGAGTAGAGGGAAAACTTATTAGAGGTTGGATTTGGTGGTTTCTGCCAGGAGGGATGTGGTTAGATCCCATGGAAGTTATACTTAACAACAATGTTTTTAAATGACTGATTACTATCAGGGAAGAAATCTCTGCTGCACTTACATGTGGCATTCTGGGTTACTTTTGCATGTTTCACAATGTAATAGTACTGTGCTTATGTCTCTTTTACTTTTGGTTCACTAGACAAAGCGAGATCATCTTATAAATTTTGAAGATAAGGATTTCTTACAGATTAAAGACTTAGAGAAGCATACGTTCTTTGAGATTATAGTTGTATGCACAACATTTTATTTATCAAAATCCAAATTTTCAAGTGCCTAAATGGTGTTTTGCACCAACCAAATATGTGATCTGACCAGGCCACCACTGCAATCGTACCTACAAACCCACATGAACAACTGAGTGTGTATTTCTGTATTCCTGAACTTCTGTACTGCCTGCTTTTGTTTCATTTCCTTGTGGCTGTTCTTCTCAGGGCAACTTCCTCACAGTCACTCCTTATCACAATGAATCATGAGGTCTTTTTTGCTAAACCTGTTGGCATGTCTGCCACACTGTATGGCTTTCTTACTTGGTGTTCTGGTCTCAAGAGCAGAGGAATATCATATCTTGACTCCCTTGAGATGCCCCAAATACAGAACCTGGGTATACCAATAATTTATTTAAAGTGTATCTGGCAGAGAGATTTGTAAGCTTTTCAGGAAGAGTATTTTCTTAATAGAAAGTTTATTGTCTGAAGAAACTGCTGTTATTGTGAAAAACCTGTCCATTTTTTTTGTCCAGAGTAGAAAGTCTTTTTCAGGCAGTGTTTACCTTTTCTGAGGCATCAAAAAGGCAAACATTTCCACTAGTTTTCTTTGAAACCTCAGTATTTTCAACTGTGGGAAAATGTCTCTTTTCTGCCTGTTTCTAATGGTAAAGTATGATGCTTATTGCAATTCTGAGTTAGCACTTATTTCCTCCACTTTAGCTTTCCAATTTTACTGGGTTCCCTAAATCTTGGTGTTCCCTATGTCACTTTATTTTGTTTCCACATATTTTCTCTTTGTTGAAGTGTTTGTGTTTATTTTATTGAAGTGAACTTTTCTTCTTGTTCATTGATTCTCATGTTCCTGTTTACTTCACCAGTGAAAAATAAAAATGCTTTAAAAGCATTCCTCCCTAGTGATGTTTCAGAACAAAATAATTTTAATAGGTCTGAGTATAGGCCTGAAAATCTAGACTATGTTTTGGACCCTGACACTGACTGCATTATGGGATCTTGGGAAAGCATGGAATCATTGAAAGGTTTGGGTTGGACGGGACCTTAGAGATGATCTAGTTCTGACCCTCAGGCCATGGGCAGGGACACCTTCCACTAGACCAGGTTGATCAAAACCCCATCTGAACAATTACAAGAAATTCAACTTTTCTTATTGTACTTGTTTGCATAATCCTTACTGTTGTGACTGTGAAGTAATCAGTGTGTCTCATGCTCTTTGAAAATGGAGACGGTAGCATTTAATCACCATTAACCATTTGCATTTTCATCTGCCTACATTTGTGCCTCTGCTGAGCATCTGATCAGTCACATTCTTCTGATCAGGTGTGGCTTAGGCTGCTTTCTGGAAATGCTTTCCTTCCCACAGTCACTCTCCAGATTTTGCTGATTGTGATAGCATGGTTCACTACTCAATAAAGGCACAGCTTGGCTGTCAGGAAAACCTAAATCTGTAGCTCGCTCTGAAAGATAAAGAGGAAATACATGAAGTAATTGTTCTTAATATGATGTAATAACACTGTTACACGCTTCAAGCATGATGCAGGGGTTGACTATGAGCTGAATTATTTGGCCTCCTCTGACTCACAAGGCTGGTGTAAGAACCAGGTGACTGGTTGAGCACTGCTAATGTGAAATGGGGAGATTGCATCACAGGTGTGAGGGAAAGGCCATCGATGCCTGTATCATGCTTCTGTTAAGTGTCACTCCCTGGAGTTTTCCCTCCAAACTTGAGGACTCAGACTTCAGGAGAAGCTGATGTCTTCATTGGCACTCATGGCTTCCTTCCCCAGACATGGGTGGCAGAAGCATCTTTCCAGTCTGCAGATAGAGCAATAGGAAGGAATTGAACAAATAGTAATTTATTTGTGGTGATGAAACTGTTTTTGTTTTCTGAAATAACTGCTGAGAAAGACACAGCTTCTGAAAACTTTGTCAAAGATATGAATGAATATGGAATTGACACATTCTGATTTGTGATAAGGAAATAAAATTTTTCAACTGTGATGGGAGAACACTTCAAAAAAAAAAAAAAATCTCTTGTTCTTCACTGAAGCCAGCACTTTAATGAAAGCTTTCATTAAGTTAAAATACCAAATCTGGGGAAGATGTAACAGAAAACAAGTCTCTCTATAGCCCAGATTGAAGGTTATAAGGTGTGTTGCCTGTCCTAGCCTTTTGGATAATCATGAAGATAAAGCTAAATGCAGCATGTACTGTATGTGGAGGACAGTGCAATTTCAAATATAAAGTAACATATCAAAAAAAACCAAGAAAAAATATGACTGACTGTAAGAATGAAAAGGTGGAAACAGGCATGGCAAATGCGTGAGGATGTCTCTGTTTTCTTGTAAGTGCTTCATTGTGTTACTTACTCCTAATCCTGTCTGTTCTAGTAAGAAAGCCCCAACTGTGCTATATGTGTCTTATTAAGGTTAAATGGGCACTGTGCAGTAATTCTTCATCTGGATAGATTTTAACTGTGCTCATCTTCCCCCTGTACAGTCACCCTTTCAGACTGCTATGTGACTCTGTGGCTGCCTACTGCCTCAGCAGAGAAGGTTCGGACCAGGACCATCAGGAACAGCAAAAACCCTGTTTGGAATGAAGCTTTCTGCTACAAGATTGACCGCCGTGTCAAGGTAATCAACATCAACTCTTTTCACCATTTGATGTCTGCATATATAGCAATATATGTATAGCTAGTTTCAAACGCTGAAGATGTTAAAGATTTCTCAGGAAAAAAACCCTGTTGCTTACATTGCTTACATCCTCAGTGTTGCTCTATCCAGTAATTTGTTATTTTAACACCTATTATACTGCAATGAGAAGGAATTAAATGCTCTTCAGAATACAGCCTTACTGTGTTATCTCCAATCCTGACATATACAGATGAAACCCAAGAAAAAGATCATGTAAAAATAATAGCAAGATCAGTCAGTTCTAGATACTGTGAAAATCCTTTAAACCTTCTTTATGTACCTGTGATTGTATTATACACTTAGACCAAAAGGGCATAAAATTAATGTTGAAATATTTAATGCAGTTCTTTATCACAAATTCAGGACTGTTCTGCATGACCTGCTAGTTTTGTCTGTCTGGGGAAATGAAACAAGCCTGCTTTTTTTTTTTTTTTTTTTTGTATGTGGAGTTATCAGTAATGTAATGTCTAATAATCCCAGATTTTCCCCCTTTTTTGTTTCCCTTTCACCTTTTTTCTTTCCTTCCCTAAAAATGGAGGGGCAAGGAAAGAGAACCTAGTGTTGAGATCTTCCTGCCTTATGGAGCTCTTAGATATAGTAATAACTACATAATATTCTTAACCTCTCTGTGCAGAATGTGCTGGAGCTGAAGGTCTGTGATGAAGACACGGTCACCAGGGATGATGAGCTCTGCACAGTTCTGTTTGACATAGATAAACTCACTGTAGGACGTACTGTTCGTGTAAAGTTTCAGCTGAATCCACAGGTGAGCAATGGAATTGGTGAGAATGAAAGTAAATTCTCTTCTTCCATCTCAGTATATCTTTTTACAGTGTTTCATTTTAGGAAACATCTACTCAAACTGTATTTTGCTGCTATTCTAAGGAAGACTTAAAGTCCCTGTATGAGCACTCCATGCTAGCTTTTGTTAAGAACAAATACCTATGTTAAAAATCTAGTGTGAAACCAGCTAGAATTAGTTGTCCAGGGTTTTAATTATAAATATTTCTGGCATGGTTGTTGGCTCTTGGCATAAGTTCTGAATTTTCAGCCCCTTTTAACTGTAATGGTATTAAAGTAGCTGATTCTTTTTGTGTTGAGAATTAAAATCTGAAAAAATGACTGTTTTAGCAGAATAGCAGTTCTTACATCTGTATGCTTATAAAGTGTTTTGATTTCAAGAAAATAGTCTTAGCAACTGCCTTTTCAATATCTTAAAATTCAATATCATCAGTTGACACTATGGTATTCTCACATTCTGGGAACTTTCCTAAATTCTATTCTAAATGCATATTTTAAAAATTATATGTAACTGGTGTGATGATGAAAGGAGTGAAGAAAAATGAGCAATCAATCTTTCTTTTTTTTTTCTCCTCTCTTCAGGCACGTGAGGAGCTGGAGGTGGAGTTCACACTGCAGAACACGTGAGTAGAGTCCTAAATTCTAAATAAAATGTTATATTCAGTACAAAAATAGTCTGAAAAGCTGATTCACCTGTGACAGTGCTTCTTAAACCTGCAGTCTCTAAAAGCAGTATCTAGATGTTTTCATTCAAGTCCAGTAAAATGGAATTTCAAAGTACATATTTTTAGATTTTAAATATCTGAAATGTCATTTTTCCCTGTTTGAATTCTGCCTCCTGGGCACCAGCTTCTTCCTGTTCTCTTTTTTCTCACTGAATCAATGAGATGCACAAGGAAGTATGAGGACAATGACAATATTCAGGAAGTTTTGATCCTTAGGAGGAGTGTCAAGCTTAAATGCCTTAATTACCCCCTTCTTGGGGAATCTGGTTTTTCAGATCCACAACATTATAAAATGCACTTCCATAGGTTGATCAAAGCAATTTATCTGGCTACACATGGGGAGCTGTGGTAGAGGAAGGAGCCAAATGTTCTGCATAAAGTAGGGTCCAAAGACCTCTGTGGGTGTCTGAGGACAGAGAAACCAGGAAAGCAGGAGGAGCAGCAATAGCTTCACTTGGTAGGCTTGAAAGCTGTTGGTGGAGTTTTACTGTTTAGAGGATGTGTTTGTTTCAGGTAATTTGTGCTGTGAATCTGTCACCTGAACTGGAAAGGGAGCCTGTTGCAGGATCATGAGCATTCTAGTCTGTTTCCAAAATATGCTTCATGGCTCTGGGGAAGTTACTTGAAAGGATTTCTGTTACCAGTTCAATCCATGTTATTGGACTGAATGTGTTATTTAAACCATTTTAGAGAAGGTACTGCTCTTAGATGTTACTGCTGGAGCCTTCTGAAGGCATTTGGGGCACTTCAGGAGGCCTGGAGGGATGATGTGTTGGTGGGCACTTTGAATTCCTGACAGCAGAGGAAATGAGAGCTTGCTGGTGAAAGGACAGTAGCTCAGTGTTAAGAATGGAGAAGGAAAGATCTCACAGTGTTCACACACTAAAAAGCTATCAGAGCCGAAAGAGTCTGAGAATCTCTTAATAGAACTCATGGAGACTCATCGGGATGGTTTGTTGTTTACTGTACACCCAAACTGGCACAAGGCCCAGCAGCATCAAGACAAATGGTGCCTGAGATGCCTCAGGAGTGTAACAACATCAGTCAGTAATGGCAATGGGAAAGCTCCAGTAGGCATCCCAAATATCCTGTCCAGGGTCCTACTTCTTTTGCGAATCATAGGATGGCTTCTGGAGTTGGTACATAGAATCATACTCTTGATAACCCTGTCTTTTGCTGGGGGAGGTCCAGGTAGGTGGTCTGGCTTGGATGTTGTGCACAATTGGATTTGCATATGGGAATGGAGGCTGGAACTTGTCTTGGAGCATGTGTGCTGTCAGCTCTGTGCCAAACTCTTCTGAATGACGTTGCAGCCAAGGGCCTTTCCCTGGAGTCGTATTCAATAAAGTCAGAAATGTGCAATTTTGGCAAATGTTGCCTGAATAGGAATTCTACTGGTCAGAAGATGATGGTTGGAACTGTACCAATAAAAAGGATCTTTTGCAGTCTCAAGGAAGAGGTTTAAAAAGGCATGACAGTCATGGCTCAGTTGGTCCAGCAAGAAGGCATCTGATCTATTTTTTTGCATTCATAGTGTGGTTTCTGAGTGACCAGTATAACAGCTGTGGCCTGAAGAACTCCAACTTACAAAGGCAAGGTGTTGCTGCATTATAAGCGAGGGAATGTCCCTGTAAGGTCACAGCAGGACTGAGAAAATGGGCTTGCTGTCAGAAGGCAGATAAAACTTTCCCCTGCTATCCCTCATTTGCATTTCTTGCATTTGTGTGGTGGTCAGTGCTGTTCTGCCCATCAGCTGAGTCTGGAATAAAGGCCTAAGCACATCTGAATTGATTAAATATTGTGATCGTGGTAGGATATTGAGAGGGTGTTTTCTTCGCCCTCAGTTTGGAATGTGTGGTGTCAGAAGTAATTAATGAAAAGATTTGTCACTAAAATTGAAGACAATGGATTGCATAAATAAGCTAGAGAGCCCTGGAAAGGTCTGAACAACTGAAGTGAAATAGTTGAGATGGGTCACAAGAAAACTATGGACTCAAACCAACCTCTGCTGTGTTGAACAAGCTCAGCAGGTTTTGGCAAGTTTTTTTGTCATTGCTGGGTGGGAGAAGGGTTGACAGAGATTAGAGATAATTTTCAGAGGGAGAGAGCCCTCTGATAAGAAGGAGTACAGCTAAGTATGTGGGATAGTTTCTAGAAATCTTCTACTATGATGGGAACAATGAAAACATACTTTTGGGGGGTAATATGGCAGTTTATATCTGAAATTAATAATTATTCTCACCAGCATTTTTTCCTGATGCTATTTATCTGTAGTTTTTAATTTGTTCCCTGTCTTCACTCTAGATTTTACTAACTGCAAAATTACTATATTAGCTTGTTCTTTCTTCCCAGCATTTCAGATGAATAATATCTCAATGAAGTGTAACCCAGGCCAAGAAAGTTTCCTGGGTTGCACCTATTTTTGTTTGCCTATAACCTCACTGGAAATGTTATGCTTGAACATGATAAAACTTACCTCATGATAGATTGGAGGGCTGTACGAAATTTTTTCCTGCATCCATTCCCATTACATTTTACTTAACACGGAATAAAAGCTTCATTTTGGTCGTGGGTTTCCACAACTGCAAGATGAATACCCTGTTTAGTTTTGCCTCACCCTTATGGCACTGCTGCAGCCCCAGCAAATGCTCACCTCTCTGCTGCGGAGTGGCAGCACTGAGGGCCACATGTTTGATGCTAACGACACAGAGAGGAAGGCATGCTCCTTCCTCCAAGTGCCTTTTCACCAGCAGCCGAGCCAAGGGATTGCAAACGCCTGCCCCATGTTTTCTGGGCCCATAACACGAGCCCAGCTGGCGTGAGAGCTGCTGCACTTGGGCAGCAGTGACAGAAAAGGTAAGGCCGTTGTACACAGGTTGCCGATTCACGTGCTTTAGTGCTTTTGTTGTTATTTTCTGGTGGTTATCAGCGGTAACCTGGGCTTTCTGCCCTGTGTCTCCACCGGCAGGGTCCAGCACCAGCACGAGCCCATCCGTGTTGCCACAGGGACAGGGTCCCGCTGGAGCAGGTGGCTGCGCTCGCTCAACATCCCCTTCCCCTCCGACTTGTTCTGATGCTCACAGCCGACACTGAGGGGCCGCAAAGAGGCTGCTGGCGAACTGCAAGGTAATTTGAGTTTCCAAGGAAAGGTCTCAGAGCCCCAGGGTATTTGCTGTACCTGCTGATCTTCTTTTTGGCCTCTTTTATCTTTCAGATATCCCAAGCTGAGGAAGTGCATCTCTGACAACTCTTAGAATAATGAAGGACCACTCTTATACAACCTTTCGTCTCTGCTCCCTCTCCCTTTTTTTTTTCAAATGTGAAAGACTATGTCTAAAACAGAGCCCAATTAACGCAAATAAATGTAAATAGGTGTACAAAAAGCTGTATAAAAGTTAAATATTAATTATTGAAATATGGCAAACACAGGATTTTTAGAAAATAAAAGTCTTTTTTTTCTTTCTGTAGTTCTGCTGTGTTATTTTGAGAAATTCACCTCATAAGAAGGGGAAACCAGCAGGTCATGCTAGCCATGTGGTTTAGGCACTGCTGAGAAACTCTCAGGCTGAGTCTCCATCCACTGGGGGCCAAATGTACTGTTTGTATTTGTGTGTGGAGGAGCACTGAAGGCAAGAGTTTTAAGTCAAGAAAAAACCTTTGAAGAGAATACAGCTTTCTTTGCTGAAATGGTACCATTCCCCATGCTTCTCTTGGGTTATCAGAAAGCTCAGAAAAGTAGCCTGCATTATTATGGAAGCTGCTAAAGGAAGGAAAAGCTGAATCTGACAGGAAATAACTCAGATTTTGTAGACAGGTATCAAAAAATCCAGATTGTGCAGTGAAATGAAGCACAGTAGTCTGTTCTAAATGGGAACTGCAGTATAGGAATCTGTGTGACTGCAAGTCCACAGATAAAACCCATTGCCTAGTTCATTATAAGTCAGTTATAATCCAAAAAGGAAAAGGTAGTAGTCTGATGTATACCAGATGTCGGGCAACGATTCCTGTGCTCATAGAGTCCACTGCAGTCTTAGGCACTCTTTCAACAAACTTTTGGTGAGGAAGGATGCCCAGAGTCTCTGCTTTTGTTTTTCCCTGCTACAGACCATAATATGCTCTCAATTCTCCTAGTGAAACTGAGGTCTGGACTAAAAAAAGACCACAGCTCACAAACTGTGATGAAGGAGAGAACAGGAACACTAGTATGTGTAATGAGGGATGTCTAATTACAGGTTGGTTGTTAGAGAAATTACCAGCTAATCCTAACAAGTGGAAGTTATTTAGTGCTCCAAAGATAGGCAAAATATTCAAAGGTCCCTGCCAACCTGAGCTGTTCTGCACACAGCTCAGCTATGTTTCTAGCCACAGATGATTTCCTAAGAGTCAGAGAAAGATGAGTGCCCTTGCTCTTCTCAAAACAATGATATTTATCACCAGGTTAAAAAACCTAAAAAATGAAAGCATTTGTCTTGTGCTGTGAGCAGCAGAAGCCTTGAAACTCAGGATATAAAAGTTAAAAGAGCAGCATGAGGAGTAACTAACAAGTGACAGCAGCTTGGCTTCCTTACAGTAGTGGCAGCAGTGGTAACAACCCAAGAGAGGCATCTCAGCTGTTGTTCCTTAATGACTGAGTTGTCCTGGGTCTTCCCAGGAGCCTTCCAAGCTCTGCTCTGTTCTGTACAACAGTGCAGGGTCTCCCACCCTGTTTGGAGGTCATGCCTTGGACCTCCTAACTTCAAGCCTAACTTTGTACTTTGCTGATACCAGTACCTCAAATAATACTACATTTTACTGGATATTTACCACCATGAAGAGATGTCTTTACCTGTCTTTGCACTTTCATTTCATCAGGCTGTGCAGGCTGGGGTCTTTTAATATCTACTATGCTGTTTCTTGCTTTCCCTAACTTTTTTAATGAAGTATTTGAGGATGGTCATGTAATGTTACAATTATTTGACTACAAAATAGTAATTAAGTACAAAAATTTGTGTCTGAAACAAGCCTTGAGTGGTACTTAAACCCTTTTGACTGTATGCAGGTGGAAACACTGACAGTTTTTTACCGATTTCTGACCAATGTTCTTTGAACTCTTTTAAAATATATATTAAAAAAAAAAAGTCTTGCAAAATTTTTAAATGTATAACTGGGTTTTTTTGATGAGACGTATTTGCTTGGGTTTTGCTGTTGATATTTTCTTTTAATGGAAAGCTTTTCCTTAATGTTCTGTACTGTATTTAGCCAGTTCATGTTTTTCTCTTAAAGGAAAATAGTGACTTGGAAAGGAGACTTTAAACTGTTTATGAGGTTTGCAGTTTTGAGTGAATACTATCATATGTGTTTATCCTGAAATCTAATTGTTGTGGCAGATTTTTAGTTTAAGTGGATAAAAGCAATGTCATTCATCTAATTTTAAAGTCATTGTATTGTCTGGTTTCAGCTGAGATAAAATACATACAACAAGTATAGAACTTATGAGACCTCAAAATATATAATACACAACTTTTAAAGTCTGAATAAACACCCCAAACTCTCTGCAGCAGGTCGGGGAGTCAGTGCTCCATCCTTATATGGTTACATATGCATGTATTCTCTTCACAATAATCCGAGTTTTTGAGGTATTATACAAATTTACATCTCTCATTTAATTAAATGGTAAATTATACAATATCCTTAATGATACACTGCCTGATTTTTCTGATGGAAAAGTATTTTAGAATACAAAAATTGTTGGCTGCAGTATATGAATTCATCCCTTCCCTTAGGTGTAGAAACATATCTGTACGTATAGTGATCAATTAAAATCTCATGTATGATTTGCAGGTCACTTCATAGATGTGAGTACAACTTCTTCTGCCATTATGGTAATTTTTTAATAAGTTGTGGAAATATAGGCAGTTATATTAGTTTTTGAAGGACAAAACCTTGGGTAAGACAGTGTAATGCTCAAAACAATCACAATGGATTTAACAGCTCCAGCTGACCTCATCTCAATATATCACATATCAGTATTTTTTACATGGTTTACTAAAACAAATGTATAAGACTACAGGAATAGAAATCCAACTTCATATTCTACCAGAGTGGATGGAAAAAATTGCAACTCAGGTCATCATCTAATCCTAAGCTTTAAAGTATCTTTGAGTGAGAATGTTAAAAGTCAGAAATATCAAAGCTAACAGAGGGGGCAACAAATAATGTGTTAATCTTGGACTCTAATATTTGTCTGAGTTTTCCCACCCATGACATTATATTTCTTTTCTTTATTTTTCAGTCTGGACTATCCTGATGGCATTATTACAAATGGAGTACTAGTGGTAAAATATATTTATTATGGTCTTTCTTGTGTTTGAATAACAAGTGTTCAGATTTCTAACTGTAAATTTTGAGCTGTGTCCCAAAGCCAGTACTGCCACCTACTTTCTTCTATAAACTATAGGCCCATAACTATCAGGAGTTAATGGAGAAAGTCTTACAATGCTCATAAAAATAGTGCCATATCTTAATACACTCATTATTTTGAATTGGGCTCGTCTTCTTTGCTTCATTGTCTCTCCAAGGTCAAGCAGCTATGAGTTGTTCCTCTTTAATTTCAGGTTTGGAAATAAATACTATTGCGTTCATGTTATCTGAAGACACAGTAATAGATAATAATTGTCTTGCTCATTGATCAACCAGAGGGGTTGGTTGGGAACAGTATGAATCACTTGCAATGACATTTGCACTTCTCTCTATCATCATTTATCCTCTCTTGCTGCAGGCACGTGAGGTTTCCTGTTTGGAGGTTAGAGTGGATACAGGGAAGCTGAAGCAGCAATCCACAAGTGAGGTTATTGCTTCATTAACCTATTGTTCTTGTGTTGTTATTCAGTCATTATAACAGATGTTGAAAAAAATTAATAATCTGTTGTGCATGTTACTCTGTGTCACATAGTACTTAGTTTTGTCGTGCCCCACCTTGCAGAAAGATTGTATCTATCAAAATTCAAGTTCATCAAGTATTTAGTTATGAGGCAAATCTTAAACTGATGCAAAACTAGAGACACATATACTAGAATGAAAATCTTGGAAAAATTAGATTAGTTCTTTGTTCATTGCTTGTTCAAAACCAATTTTTCTAATGAAGTGGGAATCTTTAAAAATATTGCATTAACAAAATTAGTATGTTGAAATCTTATCCCATATATTTGATTTGGGTTCGAGTATCTACACAGTTTCTGCATGTTTAGGGTTCTGAACAAGCCTTTTTTTTTTTGTTTCTTTGGCAAAAATAATGAGTTTAAAGTTAAAGTTGAATCAAAGATGTCTTTGCAAACTGCAGGAAAGAACTCTGCTACCATAGAATCACCAACACACTACTTTGTAAAATGTCGCTCTCACAAATATAGCAAGATTCTTCATTAGTTTTGAAGTTGATTCAAATGAACAGTAGCTTGTGTAGAGCTGCCTCTGGGGCAAATCTCAAAATCTCGTGACTGTTCTGAGTTACTTCATGAATAGAAAATTGAAGTAAATGGTAATGACTGAGTTGCATTATAGGGAGTCTCAGACTGAAATGTAACATGGGGAGGAAAGATTAGAGACCTAAAATTATGTTTCTTGGCCCCAATCTTGCAAGAGAACAGCATATGATCTCTCTGTAAACACACAGGCTTTTCTCTAAAAGAAACACAGCCTGCAGGCACATGCCATGTAGTCTGCTTGAGCTTTAGGTTTATAGCATTATTTTACTATTAGTCTTAATATTGTAAAATGTATACTAGGAACCAGAACAGACTGACATCAAATAAATTACTTTTATTCAACATTAATAATCGAAAATGCCTACAAACTGGCACTCCTTTAAGTCCAAATCTTAGTTTAATATATTCATGGAAAGTATCTAACAAATAGCAAGCTATACTGTTTTAAAAATCTGTAATTTCTGTATATTGATTATTTATACAGATTTACCAAGTTATTTTATATCAGTTTTTAGTCTGTTTTAGCCACCCAAAGCCTACTTAGTCGTGACATAAGGAAAATCTTACAAAAAGTGTGCAGAGCAAATGTGGATTGGGTTTTTAAATTAGTTATGTGTGTTTGCTTGTAGTAGTTAATATTCTGCTTTTCCTTGCCTCTCTGTTTAGACCCGGAGCTTACATTTACAGTGAAAGGATCACATGAAGGAAGCCAGAAGATTTTGCTGGACTCTGGCCTCAGCCTTTATATAATCATGTTTCACTGCATCATAAATGACCAGACAAGACTGGATATCATATTACCAGAAGAGGTAAGTTCTCCTTCTGTCTGCTACTACTAACCCAAATGAAATTAGATCAGGAAATTAATAGAACCAGTAAACCAAACTAGTCTTCTTAGTAGGAGAAGTTCTAGAGATGATAAACCTTTCATGTGAGCATACCCAATTGCTTTTTACATTTTTTTCAGCTGGCTGATGGAAATGAAACAGAGAACTCTGGGGTCCTTTCTTTCCCTCTGAATTCACTCCCCTTGCAGAAGGAAATAGTACTAGAAGAGGTGAGTGTTGTGAACCTTTTGAAATACACATTTTTAAAATGTGCTTAATATTTTTCTCCTAGAAATAAAGTTACCAAATAAACAAAGTCACTGTATAAAATTGTGCAGCTATTTATTAAAAATATTAAGGTTGTCATATTCACTTTAGTGGATGAACGTGTTTGCAATAATTTTAATAATACAAAAATCATGGCAAACATGCATCCCACAGAATTAAGTGGTTTCAAGGAACTAAAAATGACTGAATGGCTGTCATAGACACATGTATTTAACACCACTTTTTTTTTTTTGAAAGTTGGGATAATACTGGAATGGCTAACAATTAAAAAAGGACCAATCCAGATTATGTGCTTAATTCAGGTTTTAATTTGTCCAAATATTGATATCAGGGGTGCTTTTGTGTGTATTTTTAAAAAATTTTATTTGAATAAGGTAACTTTTCTCATTTTTGTTGCCCCTTCTAAATGTGCATCCTGGGAAATGGTGTGAACATGCAAGCTTCTGGCACTCTACCTGCCCCAAACACACAGGCTTTTTAGAGAAGAGAAAATTTGATTCCAGGGCAGGGAGTGAGGCTTTGGTTAATTATATAAAAACAACATCCTTAGCCATGTAATTTATTATTTGAGAACCACCTCTCTAAGTCTGAGCATTGCCTGAGCTTGAAGTAAAGAAATGTTTTAAATTTTGGTGGTAATTAGCTTTACCTTTCTCATTTTCTAGGATAATTTGTTTCAGTTGTGCTTGACAGCAAGAAAATGGTAAGATAGCCTCTTTTTGTCCTATTATCCAGGACTACCATAAACTAGTTATGTAGGCTTTTTCTGTGCCAGGTGGTGAGATGAACACACACTGTGTGAGTGCCTTGTGTTGTGCTCACGTGGTGCCTGAGGTAAGTGCAAGTCTGCTGCAGTTACAGCATAGTGCAGTTCAGTATGAGTTTGTGAGCCTTCATTCAGACTAAATTAGTCTGCTTTATGCTGGTTGCTCTTAGACACGAATAAAACTGTACTATGCATATATTAATTTTATTTCCCATTTATGCCAATAGATAGATCTGCACAATGACTGAGATAAATTCTATCCATTTTTAACTTTGTAAAATCGCCAAAAGAAACATAGGGTAGCCTGACTTCTGCCCCTTCTGCTTCACTGAGCAGAATGGGAGCTCAGACCTGACCAGCTGCACCTTTACCAACCTGTTTGCAGGGACAGAATTGCACCAGTGACAGGTAAAATTGAAGACAATGATGTTTTTAGGTACAGCTGAAAACATCATATGGTTCCCAGCACCCCCACTATAGGGTGATACACAGAAGGGAAGCAAGATGGATTTTCACAGCACAGGAGAATTTTGTGTAAACAGAGAGCTACCTTTACAACCTCAGTCCATAACAAAATATATATAAATACATGTAAATTTAATGGACACAGATTTGGAAAGGGAGCAAGAAAAATTTTAATCTGCTGCTAAAAGAATTGTTTTTGTAAGGTAAATGAGTTGACCTTATTCTGTTTTCAAAATTACACAGTGTAAAAAATCAAATTTTCTGAAGAACAGAGGTTAGTAGAATTAATCCTTGAAACATTCGTATTTGTGAAATACTGGTGAATTATGATTTTCAGAACAGAGTTTGTAGCCACCAGAGGGTGATGTGACCCAGAAGATTTGGTCAGTATTTAGTGTTCTTCTCAGTAATAAGTGTATTTGTGTTGCTGAAGGCACATAGCATTATCTGCCATTTGACTGGGTTTGCACCGTTTTTTCTCTTTTTTTTTTTCTTGTGCCTCATACTTCTCAAGGGACAAAATTCCATGTGTCTGCACATGTGAAAAAAAAAAAGTCGTGGATGTTCTTGTATATTTGCAGGATGAAGCTTGCAAATGCTTATTTAGGAATCTGTTCAGTACACAGGTGAAAGGCTCGATTTTCCAAGACAGAGGCTGAGCAAAGGGTGATGCTTGCTCTGCAGTTCAAGCTCCATCACATAACTAATTACAGCCCTCCCTTTAAATGCTATTAGTAGATTGTCAAAACCTGAGAACAAATAATGACATAATCACTTGAGTTTTCCAGGATGTCATAGTGATGAAGAGCAACGAATACAGAAAAACATACTTCTGAAATTACTCCATTTGGTGATCTTTCCCCAGCTTGCGTGTCTTGTCTTTGTGTCCATGTTCACAAGAAATCTAAAGTACTTTGGAAACTCCTCTTCATCCTCACTGCTACTTTTTGCTGGCAGTAAAACTGCTTGTTTTTCTTCTTTCTTTTATCAATGGGCAGACTTGGATGTAACCTGTTTTACAGATGATATATTTTTTTATTAACCGGCCTACAGATCTTTAAATCAGCTGTAACTGCTGTGTGCATTGATTTGCCCCATTGTCTATTCCAGCTCAGGAGACCTGGATGTGCGCTTGGGGTTTAGCCTGTGTATGGAAGAGCAGGACTTCCTGCGGAAAAGGAAGAAATATGTTGCTGCTGCTCTGAAAAAGATTCTTAATTTGGAGGAGGATCTGAAGGAGCATGAGGCAAGCCAATACAGTCACTGGTAGCAACTGCTCTTGGGGGATCAGGGCCTGGCTCACAAATTCAAACAACAAATAAAATCCCAGCTTAATTATGCTGCTGGTGTGGGCCAGGTCTGGTCACAGACCTAGGGGCAAGGGATGAGCAAGAGAAGCGGTGACCTGTTAGTGTCCAGAGCCGGGGAGGCAGGATAATGTCTTTTCAGAGCCAAAAACTTCTCAACAGCTCCTCGAACAATCCATTCCTGTTTATTCTTGGTATTGCTCATGGGTCTCAGGAGGAAAATTTATAGTGGGTGGACATGGAACAGCTGGGGGATGCTGCCTGGGAAATAAAGGGCCTTAGTGACAGAGACCAGGTGGTGGCCATGGTCACGTGTGAACGGCTTTGAGAGGAAGAAGCAAAAATCCTCACACAGACATCTGAATAAGAATTTTTGGAGTGCTTTCTGCAGCAAAAAAGGTGTATTGCTGGGAAAAATGAGGGATGGAATAAAACCATCAAGCTGGCAAACAAGAGTGGATCTTATGGCAGCACTGAGTTGTAGATGAAATAGCTGAGTGTAAGTTTAGCTATATCAGTCTAGACCCTGTTTCTGCCTGTGTAATTGAGTCAGAAGTTTTGTAACTGCTGATGCCTAACTGGGTTGCTGACAATCAGAAAAGTACAAACATACCAACAGCAAGAACACTTTTTAGGTGACAATTAAAAAAAGAGTGCTGTGGGAAGTATGATTCAGAAATACTAATTTGGATTTCAGAGCAAAGAATAGCACAGGAAAAAAAGTTTTCAAGAAAGCTGGAAAGAGCACTTTTACATAGATATCTGAGAGTTTCCTCACACATAGAAAACTGTTTTCTGAAAGGTCTAATTACTCTGGCTCTCCTATTCACATAGGAGAGCCTATAACTTCAGAGTTATGGGAAAATAAATATCCCCTCTACTTTGTTAACCGACTTACATTTGAATTGAAAAAATCATTAGCGTTTTAACTCATAATAAAATAGATTAAAAAATGTAAACCCCAGAATATTATTTTTGGAATTTATTTCGATATTAGTTAAGATTATGGGATTTTCCCCATTATTATTTTATAAAATTTCCTAGATTTAAGCTCTTGAAGAGTTTAGGGTTGGAAAACATCTGTTGTGTGGGTTTTCTGTAGTTTAGTGTTTGTCATAGAATGGGAGAATTATTTTCTTCATGCTCTGTTCATTGACTTTAGAACCACAGATTCCTTTCTGAAATTAAAAGCTAATACTTGATAGGTATAAATAGGTATTTTCCACAGGGCGTGTAACGTGCACACTCTGGATGCTAACGGAAGCAAAGGGTGTACTAGATCAGGAAAAGATTAGGAGAAGAATAGTCTGTCTCTTCAATTACGCTTGGATCCTGGAGGGGGAAACCCTATCAATGACTGTGCTGCAGGACATAAAGTAATTAACGGCCTGGGGCCAGGAAGGCTTTGGCTATTGTGTGGTCTGGCTGATTACAGGGTGCTGTGCGTTCCTCTGCGACACTGCTCATTGTTAGAGGCAGAATCACGGATCCCTAATCTGCTCTGGTGTGGTAAATCCTGTATTTTCTATGATGGCTTCTAATAATACACTTTGAGAAAAATTCCAGGGTGATGAGGTTGATTTCCAGTTATATGTTAAGTAAACAGCTTCCCAGCCCATCTGAGCGGGTAGGACATAAGCCTTTCCTTCTTGCATCAGTCAGGTGGTGGCAAACCAGCCTTTTGCAACAATCACATCCTTTTCATGCCTAGTAGCATCACTGCTTGTGTCAATGCCTGCAACCTGTTATCTGATTTCCGCAGTAAGGGTTGTTTGTGTCTAATACATGCATGGCTTTTGCTCCTTCTGCCCTGCTGTGTTGAACAGGTGCCAGTGGTGGCCATCACGACAACCGGGGGAGGAACAAGATCACTCACAGCGATGTATGGCAGCCTGCTGGGCCTCCAGAAACTCAACCTGTTAGACTGCATTACCTACATCGGGGGTTTATCGGGTACCACATGGTGAGAATGACCCAAACAAGGTTTATGTGTTCTCTGCTCAGTACTGTTGACTCTGTACAGCACCATTAGCTCATAATGGCACTTAGCGAAGCAAAAGCATTTCCATTCTCCCCACAATCTCCTCTCTGTCCATCTGGAGCAAAGAAACAAAATGTGCTGATTAAGAGATCAATCACCACATTCATCAGCTGCTTTTGTCACCACACTGACTCAGTCTGTGCCTAATCTTTTCATGTAAATGCTCTATTCCCTTTTCATAATTTATCAATTTTACCTTAGACTAAATGCAATGAATTTGTCTTTAGACTGGAAATTGAAGAAAGATGGGAAGAAGAATTTATGCCTGCCATTTGCTGGTTATTCTCACTTCCATTTTGGATTTACAGTGCATCTCCCTCTGGTAAAAGATGTATTTGGGTCTAGTTAATACTGTCACTGAAAGTCCAACAAATGACATCAAGTTACTGACCTTGGGGAGAATGCAGCTATGGTTGCTTGTTGCAATGAAAGTGCTTTTTTCTCCCAGTGGGCATAGAGCAGATGATGTCATACCTAAAATAACTGAAGTATTTAATCAAGTAGGTACTATGTATCCCCCACTCCTCTACAGCTGTTTGTAAGTGGAGAAATTTTTTTCACGGGGTTGTGTATCACTTCGTGTAAGTCCAAACTCTAATGGTAGGTTTTTCTTTTAACTTCTCTGTATGTACGTGGAGATCTGAATGTGTCTGTCTGTGTTATGATTTCAAGAATGGTCATACAAAGGCATGCCCAAAACTTCCCACTTTATTTGCTGGCACAACCACTAGCAGATATATGGGAACAAAAGCAGGACTAGAGCAGAGGAGTAGTGATCTCTCTGGAATACTCCCCACCTTCCAAGAAAGCAATTTGATGAATACTTGTGGAACCTTTGTATTTAATAGCCTTGGGTCTTGGTTTCTTTTCTCCCTTGAATTTCAAGATAAGGTTTGATCCCATTTTATCATAACCACACCAGGAAAGCTTGAAGGTTTTGTTTGCTCCTGAAATGAGAGTATTTTAAGTGTGTTTGGCTTTTAGTTGTGAACCCTGTAAGAATTAAGAAACGGGCAAAGAGGTTGCAGAAAAGTTTTCCAAAGGCAAACCACAGTGTTACTCTTTTTTCATTATTTTCTTCTAACATTTCTTCAGGACCATGGCAAACTTATATGAAGATGCTAATTGGTCACAAAAATATCTAGAGGATGCAATCAAGGAAGCTCGCAAGCAAGTAACCAAAAACAAGATCTGCTGTTTTTCTTTGGATTGCCTGAAGTACTATTATAATGACCTGATGGAGAGGAGTAAAGAAGGACATAACACTTCTTTCATAGACCTTTGGGGTCTTGTCATTGAATCCATGCTACATGATAAGGTATTACTCCTTTCTTCCACAAAACTGCTGAACTTCTGTAGCTACAGTGGAGAAGGAAATAAATCCTGGGATGCCATTAGTCCTTCTGATGCGAATAAATAGTTTAGCATTTGGTTAAATGTTATATATGCAGATCCATTATTAAAAAAACCTCTATATTTAAAGAGAGGTTGACCTTGAACTGAAAGAGCCATGTCATACCAGTCAAAAGTGTTCTTTCTCCTTAAAGAAAGAAGTATCCTGAGAAAAAAATATTTTGAATTGTAAATTAATAATTTTGGACATAAAATATTCTGACTAGAAGAGGCACTTAAAAAAATTGAAATAATTTGCTTCTCTAGCACAAATGAAGATATGCATTTGTAGAGTGACCTAGGCATAGACTGCATATGGAGATGGTTCACATAGTGAGAAAGACCATTTTCTAAATATGATATCGAGTTAAAGAAGTTTTGTTATTTTAAAAATAGTGTGTCTCATGTAGTTTCCTTCTGGTTGAAGTTTAAAATTGTCATGTGCAATAGAATATATTCTTGAATATGCATATATTTGCAAAATATCTTAAAAAATGATCAATTCCTTGCTAAGACCCAGCCAAGGAAAGAACCTTATCTTTCACTTAGCTGCATGATTTTTCCTGGAAATGTTTTTTGTTTTTTCCTTGCTGAATCTACAATCAACTTCTTTGCATATCTCAAAATCTGAGAACCCATGTAGGGTGTAGCTGCTTTTTTCAGAGTACTTGCCAAGTTTGGAATATCCAGTGGCAGCTATTTCTCAACAGTCCTGTGACCTGGGAATGGGAAGGAGAACTTGGATGAGCCTGATAATTCACATTATATTATTTGAAGTGCAAGATATTTTTCACCTCATTCCATTAACCCGTTTTAATCAAAACCAGAAAAATGAGCATAGACTGTCGGACCAACGGCAGGCAGTGGATAACGGCCAGAACCCACTGCCCATCTATGTGGCCATCAACCTCAAGTCAAATTACAGTGCCCAGGCATTCAGAGGTAATGGTTATGATTGGAATTTCTTAACAACTTTATAATTTAAGTGGTCTAAACTGCGATGATATGCATATAATCAGCCTTAATAAAACAGTAGTCTTTCCACTCTAATTGCAAATAACCCCCCCGATAAACCATTGCATTTTCAGATAATAGTGACCAAAACAAACAAAAAAAAACCCAACAAAACAAAAATCCAAACTGGTTTAGTGTTTAGAATTTGAGTTCTTTATTTTGCCAGAAGTGAAAATATAGTTATACGACAGAAGATGTCGAAGTCACAGTTGTTTATCCTGTCACAAAACCTTTTAATGAAACAAATTCTTATGATGGTTCCCTGTAGTCTTATTTTGAACAATTAAAGAAAAAACTGCATTTTTGGGTCCTGTGTCAGGAAAATCCCTATTTCCTCTACTATTAATTTTCACAGTATTTGTTTAACATGAGCAGCTAAGTACATGGCACCAAGTGAATGCCAAACTCTCTGTCACTAGAGCCCTAAAGGAAACAAGTTATGCATGAGCAACACATACTTTGGGTTAAGATTACCTATATTAAGGGAATGCTTGTGGTTTCATTCAGACCAGGGCTTTTCTGATGGAGGTTGCTGTATCACAGGGGACTGCCCTGCCATGATGTGGAAGGACCTCATGGCATCAATACTGCTGGCAATACAGATAGAGCTATGGCTGGTGAATGGCATGTTATGAACTAGCCAGTGTCTTTTTCATTGTTTGCTTTCTGCTGCTCTTCTGTTTAGTATTACCTAACATGTTACTGCCTTCTCATTGTCCATCTGCTGTTGCCATAGAGTGGCTGGAATTCACTCCTTATGAAGTCGGTTTCCTGAAATATGGAGCATCTATTCGTGCAGAACACTTTGGAAGTGAATTCTTTATGGGAAAGATGGTGAAGAAACTCTCAGAGACTCGGATCTCCTATATGCAAGGTGACTATTGCCTAGGGGAAAGGTGGTCTACTTGAGAGAGAGCTGGCATGGGTGAGCACAGTGGTGGACAGCACTGGGAAGACACCAGCAAACAGGCTGAGCTGCTGTGAGTTCACTTTAGCAAGGACATACTTGTGAAGCATGCCCACAAAGGTATCCGTACAGACAGAAAGGAAGTATCCAATGGGAAGAGCTGAAGGCATGTATCAATTAAGATTCTTTCAAGGCTACTCCATCAATCAGCAGCTGTCCCTCTTTCATGTTACAGGCATGTGGAGTAGTATATTTTCCATAGATGCGATGTATGTCTGGAATTTGGCTGCTGATTCAGAAGATTTTTGGTGCAGATGGACCAGAGACAGAGTAAAAGATATTGGTGAGATTTTTAAATTTTTTTGCATCACTGGTATATATTGCTTATATTCTCTGAGGATGTCTAATGCATAAAGAAATGCTTCAAAGTCAGAGAGTAAAAGATGAGGAAAGCAAAGTAGAGATGTCAACTAAGAATTCTTTTTCTGCCTGATGGAACTAAATTATGCATTTTTGGCAAAGCTTTTGAAAAGCTGTACCTTTTTCTGAAGGTTGTACAGACACAAAACCAGTCTCCAGCTGATATATGAAAGTCATGTTGTATCAAGAACACATTTTAAGGTTGTTAAATTAGTATATAATCCTCCTTGGCCACTAATAATATGGGTGAGGAAAATGGCTCTTGCAGAGGGCTGTTTTCTCCACTAAACTGCCTGTAGAGAGAGCTTGCTCTTGCTATTAATTGCACAGGGAGCCTGAAGTGACTGGTCTCCTAACTTAGCTGATGTTGCAGCTGGGTGACACTGACATGCATTCTGAAGGTGTCCTGTTGAAAGGGCAGTGCTGTCCTCCTGTATGTTTTGGGACTCATCTCTCCCCTCCACTACATGCTACAGTAGAGGTGGGCATCATTTGAGGAAGCCTAGAGTGGAAGGTGATGTTTACCAGCCTGCTGCCGGGAGAAAGCTGTCATTTAATTCAGTGTCTCATGCTGAATTTTATTTGGTGGCATCAACCTCAAGAGCTTATAATTATGTTTGATTTACCTTTGGAGTGGGGGATGGTGATACCTGTCATTATTAGTCACTCATTTTTAAAAATATTGATCATTTCAGAAAACTATCCTAAAGTTAAAATTTCTTCTTTCCATCTTGCAGCAGAAGAACCCTTTTTGTCTGTGAATCCCTATGAGGTAGACACGTGTCTATGCACTCCCTCAAATGTCCTCTCCTCTACCCTGCGCGATGTCTTAACAGGACGTCCAACCATTGCACAGTATCCCAATTTTATCAGAGGCTTCCAGCTGCATAACAAGTACCTGGAGAGTGAAGGATTTTCTACCTGGAAAGGCACAGTAAAACAGCATGTTTTTCAGTAATCTAAGAAGGTTTAGGTTTTGGAGTTCATTTAGGGTTTTCAAAAAAGAAGAAGAGACAAGACTGACTTCTGAAATGCCACTTCTCCCTTTTACAAATGGAAAACAAGAAAGATTTGAATAACATGTCAGTTTTGGTGGGCTGTGTTGAAGGGTGAAATTGTGCTTGGTTGTTTGGGGATTGTGTTCCTGTGGAAAAAGTGAGCTCAGCACAAGGAAACAGGAGAGATCTCCCCTTTAGGGCTAAAGCAGCCTGTGGTGCCCAGAAAGGAGGGAAGAAAAAAGCAGTAGCCTGTTTCTTAATCCTGTAAATAAGTGCAACTCGAGTGAAAGGAAGACAGGAACAATGTGGGGCAAAATTCTCCATTCTTCACTCTTTACCTTCCTTCAGAGGAGAAATCAATCTTGTGTTTTATTTGTTGTAATGAGAAATAATTATGTTTCAGACACAGTGATAGACTCCTTCCCAAATAAACTGATGGAAACAGCAGACGATGAGCTCTCCCTGGTTGATACTGGCTTTTTCATCAATACCAGCTACCCGCCACTTTTGAGATCAAAGAGGGAGGTGGACGTCATCCTGCATTTGAATTACAGTGGAGGGTCCCAAACACTGGTAAGAAAAGCCATGGGTATCTGAAATCTTTTTCTGTCGTGGTCTTTTGGTCTCTAGGACTCATCAGGTAAATCTTTTCAGTACTGGAATGAGGATTAGATTATTATTATCTAATTTATTATTTAGATCATTAGGTGATTTGTTTCTCAGTAACTAAGAAGGATATTAGAAGGTGATGATGGATCTAGGCATTTTAAAGTTGTCAAGGTCTTCACTGCAGTGGATCCAAGAGTTTTGAAAAGCTGATGGAAGGTTGTTCTGAAACTCTGATACTGATTTTGGTTGTCCTCATACCGAACAAACTACAAAGGCAATGGAAAGTCCTAATAATATTTTAACAGACTAAATGAGAAAACCTAGGTGTCTTGGCCTCTTTATTCTCATACCACTCTTAGGGCAATGTATTGGCTAATGCCAGACTTGATTAGTAATTAAAAATATGTTAATTAGTGTTGCATATATAATGGTAATAATATAAAAATAAACATAGGTTTATAGTAAATACAGGTGTTAAAGTTTTTTTTAATGAGGTCATATGTTGATAAGTGTATTTGTCAATAGGGAGCCATTATCAAACAATCACCAATTATGCAGAGGACAGAAAGACTGGTAAAGTGGTAAATAATGATGAAGTCAAGACAATGATGCAGAATAATTTGGACTGATTGTTCATTTGCCATCCTTGCAGTTTCTTTGCCCTCCCCTTCTGAACCTGTTTCAATGGAATTTTAAAATTAGACCTATGGCGTTTGGATTCATTTTCAAGTTCAAAAAAAGTGACTGTTTTCTTGTTTTGCCTAAAGCAATGTGCAAACTAAGATAAGCTGCAATGTCTGGTGGGGTTATGGTTGTTTCCATCTGAAATTTAACAACTTGCCAGAGGAAGATTCAAACCTTGGAATATTCATGTTAGCTGCTGGAGTTTAAAATGTCCTGGTCTCTGCATCAGTTTTGATTCTTTGTAATAATTTTATATATCTTTATTCATTCATCCAGCCTCTGGACCAGATTGCGAAGTACTTCACGGAGCAAGAAATTCCATTTCCCAAAATTGAGATAAGTGAGGAAGACAGGGAAAACTTGAAGGAGTGCTATGTTTTTGAAGAGACTGACAGTCCACAGGCTCCAACGGTGCTTTTTTTTCCCCTAGTAAATGACACCTTCAAGAAATATAAAGCTCCTGGTGAGTCACCTGTGGTAGCAACTTTAATAAAAAGTTGTTTTTGCAGTGAATCCTTTCCATTTTATATCTAATGTCTCACTGTCATCTCTGACCTTTCCAATGCCAGCCTGGGTCTCATCACTGACAGCTGCTCTGTGTCAGTACGTCTGAACTCTGTGAACTCCAGAATCTTTTCTTAATACACTTGAGATGAATATAGGCATTTACTTCACAGGAATTATTAGAGATAGGATGAAAGTAAAAATTCCAATATATGTACACCATGAGGGGTAGGTTCTCAACACAAACTGTTCTTCTCTATGGACATGGACTAGCAAGCACTGCAGCTTGCAAACAAAGATGAGGTAAACCTGCTGGTTTTGGTGTTAAGCCCATTCATCCAAGTTTTTTTTCACATAATTGAAAGTAATCTCCCAGGTTGAGGCCTGAGTGGACAGATTTGGTTTTAATTGAATGATGTCCTCTGTCTGAGTGCAATAATTTCTCCTGAACTTTCAGTCAGATGGCTATTATTTTATCTGGTACAAGAGTATCTGGTTTCCTTTTTGCTTGCACTTGCCTAGTTTGGGTAACAGAGACTATTTTGTCCCAGCAGTGGTCTAGCATTGCTGCTGCTAATATTCTAATGTCAAGCTGTTTGAGTGATGTAAATGTCAAATGATGTAACATCATATTTAGACAGAGGTGTGATCCAGGTGCTGAAGAATACAGTGCTACTAGCACAGTACTTTAACATCCCTCTGAAAAATTATATCTTTCCTTCCAAATTTCCCTTTTCTACCTCTAATTATATAAATGACTGATAGGAGCCTCACACTGCAATAAAACCTTATTGGTGCATTTCCATGTGGTTTGTCCCCTTAGGTGTGGAAAGGAGTCCTGAAGAGATGGCTGAAGGCAAGGTTGATGTTTCCAGCATCCTCTCCCCATTCACAACAAGGGAGGTGTGTTTCAGTGAAGAGAATTTTGACAGACTGGTGAAACTGACTGATTACAATGTCCTAAATAATGAGAAGTTGATTATTGAGGCTTTGCGCTTGGCAGTGGCACGGAGGAAGCAGCGAAATTATTAGCCACCACACACTAGCTTCAACCTTTCATGTGACATTCTTGGGTTGTCTATAGCTTGCTGAGGTCAAGATGTTTGATTCTTATCAATGATACTTGATTAGAAATCCTAAGGATTCTAATGATCCACATCATCCTAAGGACGTTCTGAACTCCACCCTATTTACATGGCTCTTCAGACAAACTGATTGGAATTTACCTGTGGTTTAATCCAAAACACACTTCAAAGCAGCAAATTTGTTTTTAGATTTGTTACCTAGTTACTTTACCGAATGTTATATATTTTCAGTATAAATTATTGTAATGTTGTGTAAGATAATAATGAAATAAATGGCACATTAAAATTTGTATCAAAACTGGTTTTTATATGGTGGGTTTTCCGTGTGGCAAAACAGCAAGCTCTTGGACTGGAATTTCTTTTATAAATAACTAATTCATTGTGCTGCTCTTGTTAATTTGCTGAAGGTTGTCATCTCCAATTCAATTGTCTGTCCACTATGAGATTTTTATTTAACTGTCTTCACATATCTTTGAAAAAAGGTTTCGTTAGTTAATATCAGTGTTGTAAAAGTCTATACAGTTTTCACCATCAATAAAAAATACCCTTGAATTAGGTAATCTTTGTTCCAGGACATCAAACGTGTTCTCTCTGAGCTGCTCTTCACAGAACCATTTATATTCAGCCTCAGTAGTAGAGATGTTGCCCAACTTTCCTTCACTTTTCCCTTTGAGTTTCTGCTGACTGTCCTGTCCCACTCACCTTTACCTGCCTTTACTGTTCCTAAAGGATGACCTTGTGATTTTTCCCAGTGTTTCATAACTGGGAAATGGCTGGTGGCTTCATAATGGGAAGTGGCTGCTAGCTGTTTCCATAGTATAGGATAATGCAAGAGATCCTTTTGGGATCCTTTACAGACAGATTTTTGACACCTGTTCAACACATAAAGGCAAATGATCTTTGCAGGGATTGTTCTGAGAGATTGGGTTCTCATTATCAAAAATCTTAGAGGTCTGCTGGGGGACAGTAGCTGCCAAAGACTCCTCTCACAACACTCCAACAGGCAGATCACAAGCTCAGTCTTTCACAACATCAGCCTTGCACTGTGGAGCTGTGATTCATGAAGAGATTAGTCACAGCAGCTCAGAAAATGTTCTGGATTGCCTTCCTTTTCTTAATAAAAGGCTCCTGCTGTTGCAATAAAATTTAGACAAAGGCACCAGGGCAAAATTAGTGTTGCGATCAGGATAGTCTTGACTATGCTCAGAAGTGACAAATTTGTTTGTATGGAATGAAGTCCTGCATAATGGATGGGAGAAAAAGATTCTTTCCTAGAAAAAAACCCAAACAGCTGATGGTGAATCTTAAAGCAATTTAGGTGGAGGAGGAGAAGGAGTGGGCAATGTTCTTGACTTATGAACATGTTCATTGTGTTCAAACACCTGGAAATCTTGGAAGAGCATGGTGTAACCCTTTTTCAGGTACAATATGTTTAAATCTAGATTATTGTCACTCCGTGTGTGAGGCAGCTGTAATTGTGGTTCTGCTTCAATCTTCTAGAATAGTAACTCATGGGCTGCCTCTAGATCCTTTCTAGAGACATCTTTGGGTTTGCTGTCATAGTTTCCTAGATGCTGTAAATGAAACAGAGTAGGATGGAGGATGTTTCAGTCTGTTTTACAAGGGAAACTCACTCAACAATAGGATGGAGAAAAGCCAGGTAGGTGTAATATGCAGCCTGAGCCTGATTAACGCTGCTTTTCATTGTGTCCTGCTGGCTGATAGGAAACTGATGTTTCTCTCTTCGGGGGGACAGCAGGCAGCGGCGGCCTCACAAATCGAGGTCTCCCTGGCACGTATCGCCACCAAGTGCGGGCCGGCCCCCGGGGTGTGCTTAGCGTGGCATGGGTCTCTGGCCACAGAAATTCTAGCAGGAAATGAAGTAAGACGAAGGAACGAACCTGGACTCATCTCTGTTCTGGCAGGGAGGTTTATTTGGGGTAACGGGGAGAGGGGTTGCAGGGGAGAAGAAAGGGGGAGGAAAGANGAAACGGAGCGCATGGAGATCTGAAAATTGCATTACCACAGAAAACCTGCCTTTCCGTCTCTGAGAGCTCCTACTACTCTCAAGCTCTTCAATTTCCCCAGTGTTTCAATATTGTCTTTCTGAAACAGAGTACCAATAGTGATTGTTTTATATATATAGATACAGATGTATTTAAATTTCAAGATATTCAAGATCACTGATAAAAACATGCAGGCTTATAACTGAGCTTTTGCCATCTGTCTAAGAATATTTTCCTTTTGAGTTACCTTTTTTTTTGACTACTGCTTCTTGTGATCTATTCGTCTCCCATCCTTAATGTGTTCAAAGTTTGTCTGGGTGACATTTATTGGATCTAGTTCTTACATTAGAATATTTTAAAGTGCCAGATATTTTAGGAAATCAAAATTATATAATGTGATTGAAGTTATCTTTATCAATTGGTTCTCAATTCATTGCAAAGTGAAATAAGTTCATTTTGAAATTGATTTATCTGTTAATTTTAAAATAGCAAGGATCATTTTAAAAAGAAAATCAAAACCCAAACTCCCATTTTTTTTGCTTCTTGTGTACTCATTTTGTGTAATCCCTCACTGAGGCAGGGACCACATAACATGATGTGTAGTTTCCTGTGCAGGGAGGGTCTTATAAATGTGAAGATTCTTTATAGAATACATGAGAGCACGAGGAGTACTTAACATTAATTTCAACACCAGTTTCACCCTCCCAAATATATCTTCTTGGAGGTCATTCACTGAAGCATCTTAATTCAGATGCACAAAGTAACAAAATTTTTGAGAAAGTGAGTGAGCTTTTAAAACTTTTTCTTTACAAGGGAAACTCTCTTCAGGTTCAACAGGTGACCTGGGAATTGTTTCCTGTAATATTTGTCACTGGAATAGCTACTTGGCTGAAAGACAATTTACTGCCTGAGTAGAGCAAAATGGAAGGCGAGATGGGGATAACAAAATTTCTTTCAGATGTGTCTTTAAGCAAAGACCCACTGACTCCCTATAGGCAATAAAAGCTACAAAAAGGCTTTGGCATGTGCATTGGTTTGTTTGGATGCCCTTGGCCAAAGAAGTCCTTGTTGCCCACTCCTGGGCAGCCAGATGGTCCCTGGCTGCCGCCAGTCACCTCCCCACAAGAGACTGCAATTTGACAGCTCACCTGTGGGCAAGAGCACTGTGGTCTCCTCAAAAAGTGATGAGGATGCTTAAAAGTATTACACATTTGCTCAGTGCCTATAACCATGAATGGAATATCACTCTTCAGGCTCCATTTCCCTCTAACTACAACTGCAAAGACTACCCTGCAGTGGCAGAGCCTGGGCTCTTTGGTGGAGGTGTGCAGCCCACACTCAGCTCCTGGGCAGCGAGGAGGAGGAAGAGGAGGAGGAGCTGGGATTGCTCAGGTGGTGCTGGAGGGGTGAGGCTGCGCTGAGTCAGGCACTCCTCACACACACACACACCTGCCTGCCGGCTCCTGGCCGCTTAAAGCACACGGAGCTGCCTGGCTGACACTCCTGGTACACATCCACTATCACGTTTCACACCTGGCTCAGACGGGGAAAAGACCACAATGGGGCTGTTCTACAGCAAGAGCCAGGTAAGAAAAGGCAAGAGGAGGCTCTGCAATGAGCTGAGCAGGCTGCCCTTGGAGGCAGAGGGGACCTGCTGTAGGAGGTGATGTTTTACTTGTATCTTCAGCTTTGAGAATTATTCCTGAGCACCAAGGCTAAGAGCAAAGCAGGGTTTCTTTCTGACTGTGTTTTTTGACTACTTAGTGTTTTGGCCTTCAGTAATGCAAAGATTTTAATAATGTAAATTTACTATTTTGAAAATTCCAAATTTAAAAAAAGATGCCTTTTTATTCCACTCAACTGGGTTAGGCAAACAACACATTGAGGAAAAATAAAGAGTTACCACCAATGTCAATGAATGCGTACAGAAAGTCAGGAAACATATTTATGTGAGGTGTTAAATATAGCTCTCTTAAAAATGGTGGCAGTTTTGGGGCATAAGGAATGAATGGTAACATGCTGTTATATACTGATCTGTGTATTTGTTGCAGTGATACTCCCTGCTCTATAGGTAGTGTGCACGATCTGTCTCTTATATGTGTTTGTTGCAACACTACTCAGTTTTGCTCTTTCCCTTATGCTCCTCTTGGTTTTTGGTGTGGTTTCCTATGAGGTTTATTGGGGTTAATTTGTTTGTTGATGTTGGGACTTTTTGGTGGGGTTTTGTTGGTGCAGTTTGTCTTGTGTGGGGTTTTTTTTTTGGTCATCATTAGAGCATTAAATGGGCAGGTTTTCCTCCTTTTATTCATTTAAGAAGGACATTTTTCTAGGGAAAAAAGTACCTCAACTTCAGCCCCTACATATTAAGGACCATGTTTGCCTGATCCTTGCTTAAGATGAGAGAATAACAAAATCAAACCAATTTCCACACAGGCTTGTTAAAAGTCTTTTGGTAACCAATTTTAGGTTTCAGTGGTTTCCCAAAATCATGGAATCATAAAAGGCTTGGGTTGGAAGGAACATTAAAAATCATCTAGCTCCAAGCCCATCCCCAGGGGCAGGGATATCACCCACTAGACCAAGTTGCTCAAGGCTCCATTCAACCTGGCATTGAACACTTCCAGGGATGGGGCATCCACAGCTTGTCTGAGCAGCCACTGTGTTCCAGTGCCTCACCACACTCACAGTAAAGAATTCATTTTCCTAGTATCTAATTGAAATATCTTCTTTTTTAATTTAAAACTGTTTCCTCTCATACTATCACTAGCTATGTAAGAAGTTGCTCTCCCTCTTGTATATAAGCCCCCTTTAAGTACTGGAAGGCTGCAAATATTTCCTTTGATACATTCCTGAGTTTTGCTTAAAGGAAGATTGGGTGAGCTGAATTATTCAGAGAGAAATAATTACAGAGCTGTGGCTTTCACTCACTCCTCCTGAGAAGTTTGAGATAGGTCTCTGGAAGGCACTTTCCAGGCCCTCATTTTTTAAAAGACAGCACTGCTCTAGATCAGCTATAAGAATATAATTATGAAGCTTTAAATCAACCAATGAGCAATATCATTACACCATGATATTGCTACTAATTCCCGCCCTGCTAGATTGTTTGCTGTTTGTTGCGAAATATAATGGATATACATGACATGCTGTGGATTTTCACAGACCAAGATGTGTGTCAGCTGTATTAATAACACAAGAAGGTTCTTTATCACGCATTTCTCTGAGATTGAGTTGTAAGAGCCAGATGCCTCAAGCTAAGTGTTACCACAAGTTTCCTCAGAATGGGAAACGAAGGACATCAGAGGTTTTGTCTGTGACCACAAATGGCTACAAACCTTTTGGAAGAGGACAGTGCACAAGGAGGAACCTCAGTTTAGAAAAGTTTTTGTTGGTTGGAACTGAAACACTTAATTCAATCCTATCTCTGACTATGCTTCTGTTGTTCTTCCTTTTTGCATGCTCATCCCATACATTCCATAAGCTGTTCAACAGACAGAGCCATCTCCATGCAACTTGCTCACCGTAAAAGTTATACAGATGAAAAATGCCAGGAAAGCAGACTTGTGTGAGTATCTTTGCAATATACCCCTGGAGCATCATCACGCTTGTGAAACTACTCTGAATATAACAAGTGTCACAAACACTACAGACTATTTATAAAAGGACATAGATAGATAGATAGATAGATAGATAGATAGATAGATAGATAGATGGATGATAGAAGATGTGTGATCTTGCTATGGTGTAGATGAGGTATCACAGAAGTTACTATTTTTTCTTATATCTTTGTCACTATAACACTGAAGTCTCAGCATCAGTTGTAATGCAGAACATGTTTGCACAGAATGCATAAAATGTTTCACATCTGAATGTGCAAACAAATGTTCTTCTATTCACAGGAAAAACTGCAATATGAACTTTCTTTCTATGGTTCCTTCTTACCACCTTGTAATGTAATGTCCACCCTGTGTATCCTGGGCCGATCAAAGAATATTTGATGTGTGCTCAGGAATGGACACTCGACATCTCTAATGGATTATTAAATTTAATTCAGCAATAGGCATGGTTCACAGTTAGCTTTTTCTAGTCTTAAATATTTTTTACAAACTGCCTAGGAATTATAGTTATGTAAATATTTATTAATGGTCCATAAATATTGGAACTGCAAAAATTAGAAAAAACTACTTGAATGACAACCACCTCCTCCTGTCTGAGGAGACAGTTCTATATGAACAGGACCAAGCTAAAGTTGTTCACTTAAAAAGATGCAGGACCAGATACTTTTGTGCCTTGCCAATGCTATTTGCTTTGAGTTCTGTAACAGTTTGTCTAGAGACCAAAAGTATGTGAAGAAGAGTTTCTCTGATTTTTATTGAAAAGCAGTAAGATGCTTTGTTTTTGATGACTGTATGAGGCAGAAGAATTCATATGAACCTTCCCACTGGACTACTTCTACAGCATGGAAAGCAGATTTGAAACTCAGTTATAGTCCGGAGAGAAATCCCTTCCTACATCTAAAACCTATTTAGATGTACAAATGTGCACACTGAACTGAGAGAAGTGTGGGAAGTTAAAACCCTAGGAGATCTCCCTAGATAATGATGTTCTATTAAAACATCTGCATCATAATGAGCTTACCAAATTTCCTCTCTACCATTTTCTCATCTAGATCTATGGTTTTCATCTTCATCTTTAAGCTGGTTTGGTTCTGAATGGAGTTTACTACGTTTTCGATGCTGTCCTCTTCAATGCTAGAAAGTTTCTAGGGCACGGCACAGGTAGTGAGATGCTCAACCTTTTCTCCTTCCCAGTCCAAGCCATGTCCCACCAGCCCATAAAGCTTTCTAAAGGAGCAGTTTGAGTCACAGAGGGGATTTTGGAGGGGAAAAAATTTTGCACAAAAAAGCCACGACAAAGACTTGCAAAAGGGGAATGCTTTGCTTGTTAAGAGCATTCATCATGTAGGAAAAGATCATGCCAGTCAGAGAGCACTGCCTTGCTTGTATTTAAATGTTGACTCTAGTTTTGACTGACAGCTGCTTAATTCCAGTAACATTTGATTTTACTGAGTGTGAAATCCATTATACTGAGCTGTATTTATCAGAAAGAGTTACTTTTAAACTGAAGACATATTTTTCTATGCAGCCAGACTTGTAGAAGTCACAAATTTCAATGACAGGCTCTTTATCATATAAAATAAACCTTTGAAACATAGGTTTAAATGAATTAATTTAATCTCTGCTTAACTTTGCTGACAGTGCAAAAGCTAGTGCAAATTGAATGCTCATAACTTTATAGGAGGTGTACTGAGTAGCAGCAGAATGGGAATCTTGAGATAGACAAATACAAACAAAATTTTGCTGGTTTGTGTAAAAAAACAGGGGAGTATTGTTGGGTTGATTCAGTCATTTTTTTAGCTCTCTAGAGATTAGCTTGACATAGCCTTACGAACTCAGAAGCACATGTCTTCCATCACCAGCAAAGTAGACTTCTATATAGTGCTGTTTTCCTAACACTGATTTTTTTCCTCATTTTTTCTTTTCTCAGCCCTGTTTTTATTACTTTCTTTTCCCTGCAAATTTCTATAGATAGAGCAAGTTAGTAAGTGTCACCTATTTTTCATTCACATTACTGATTTTGGGCATATTAAATTGGCTTCTTCTAGCTCTTGCCAGTTGTGCCTAACCTTGCACTAGGTTCCTGTGGAGTTTTCAGAACACTTTGTTTAATACTCATCTGGTGCATAAAGTGTCTCCCAACTTGGTGCTTCAGGTTAACTTAATTATTGGTCTATCTGCTCCATTTTCCAGGTAATGGAGATGGGAAAGGGAGTCTCAAAACCTCACTAACATCTCTTACGGAATAGATAGTAAAAGACATTTAATGGGAGTTCAGTGTATAAAAGAGTATTTTTTAACTAAGACAATTTAAAGTGTTTCTGCTTTTTAAACTCCAAATCTTTTTAATGCACCCTTCCCACTAATCCCTCAGCGTGTAATTTATAACATTTATTTCCACTTGTGTGTTCATGCATATCTGATAAAATTGGTAACACATGTGAATTTAGTGCCTTGTTTGTGTTCTCCAAATCCCCCTTTCTCACTGAGCACACCCACGTCCTCATCACACTCATTTGGCCTCTTGATATTCCTGGACCTGTGAATGCTTGCCAGTTCCCAGATTTGGGTGTGTCCCCTGTAAGCATCCTGACTCCCTAATGGGGTAAGACTTGGATGTACATCAAGCCAACCCACCCTTAAAAACACAGCTTTGTCTGCTGAGAATTTTTAAATTTCAAGATCAACTGCTCGCCTTGGGCAACCACCATAGCCCCGGAACAAGCAGAAGGACATGGCTTTTCACAGCATGTGGTTCAGCTTGGGAATTCCCCATAGCAGGAGATCACGAGTGCCAAATGTTTACGCAGGTTTCAGGCAGAGTCTGAACAGGGTCATAGAAGAAAAAAAAAATCCAGTTAAAGTAGGCTCAGGAAGTCTCTGTATCTTAAATTGTGAGGGCTGAGAGAGCATTAAATGTCTTCCCTCTTATACTCTCCTTATGCACCCAGCACTAAATGTGGGGCAGAATGTCCTCTGGCACTGATGACATTCCTTAAGAAGACCAAAGCTCCTTTCCAAAAAAAAGAGGACAAAGGGACTGAAAAACACGATACTCAGAGAAATTGTCTTTAAGCAGAATTACCAAATGGAAAAGAAAGGAAACAGAGTGTTAAGGGTTAAATAATGTGAAAGTAGGCTCCTGCATGGGGATACCAAGTTGAGCAATTTTAAGCCACCATTCTCTGCTTCCTGAAAATGTCCAAGACCCCTGAGTGGACCCTGAACATAGGTCCTAGACTAAATGGGCCTTGACAAGTATAGAGTTAAAAATATTCTCTATAAAAAGTATAGAGTTAAAAATTTTCTTAGTAAGGAAATGTGGTTTTTTAAGCTTTCATGGATTTTTAAAAAATCTATGCTTTTTAATTTTGAAAACTTCAAGTTTTGGATTTTTTTAATATAAGATACAAATTTAGATACTATATTTGATAAAATTATTAAGTATGTTTTACACTTTTAACAAAACTGTTTTTTGCAGGATTGCAGTAGCAGTTCTGCTACATATGAGATCAATTATTGTAAATGTTCCTTGAGATCCTGGAAAGAAATAGAGTCAGTGAAATACATTATTATTTGAGGAACTGTGTTCCGCTACGATACTTACTGCAGGAACATGCAGACTTCCTCTGGTGTTCTGTTCTTACACTGTTGCTATTGTTTCATTGTTATTTATTACTTACTTCACCGTTTAAGCAGTTGCAATTACACACCAGCAGCCTATTGTTCTAGGTGCTGCATGAAATATGGTTATAAAATCAGAGGATGTGGACTGACAAAGGCCAAGAAGGGAGAACAGGGGAAAGAAACGGGACAGTTGTTTAGCAACATGTCAGCAAAGGGGTGTTTTAAGGAGGGATGAGAATGAGACTGTTGATACTATTTTAGGGATACTTGTAGGGTGCTCCACCCAGTGTGAAGGACAGGGTGGGAGAACGTGTGAAAGCTTTTTCTTGAAGTTTACCTATTAGAAGATTAAAATTGAATGCTCCCTTGGGACAGGAACTGATCTCCTAGGACAGAATGAATTCTGACAGTCTGACTGTAAATGGCTTTCTGGAAGGCTACAGAAGTAGCCCACATTCTTGTTTAAAAAGAATATAAAGTTTTGATTGTATAATTTATCTAATATTTTGCCCTGTAGAAGACAGAAATGTTGACCTGTCCACCCGCCCTCAAACAGATACCTACTCATGCAGTGGGGGGAAAAAGAAGAAAAATTCTTCTTTTGAATGGTATTGATAGCTTTTATTTTGTTACTTGACTGGATCCACGTGCAGGGAGATCAGGTCAAGGAGAAGACCTGGACAAATAGTGTTTTAGACCACATTCTTGGTTCAGGTCTTTTGAGCACAATAAGAAAAAAACATTCCATAAGTGTCATGAAAAATCTGCCTCGCAGAAACAGTAAAGAACTAAAGGCAGTCCATGAAAGGAAGGATGTTTGAGGCTTCTGCCCAGGTTACAGGTGACCTGAAGGTTGCCGCTGTTAACATCCAAAGAGGAGATGGAATTGAAATTAAAATGCTTGGTTTAGCCCTGCTTGAGTTTGACCTCTCTATGAGGCGGGTGAGATTTCAGCTTGAGCCAGACGAGTGGGTGCCCTGCTGTTTGGGATGCAGCACAGGGCTGTGGCTATGGTGTTTTTTAGCATGGGTCATGTTGTTGTAATGCTTCCTAATGGTAAAGCACAATTAAGATCCAGTTCTGCCTGCTATTATCCTGGAAGATAATTAGACACTTAGTGTAATAACTGGATGAAGAGACCATGCTTTCATAAATACCTCCTGCCACACCTGCTTTTGGCCGGATATTGCCCCACAGTAATACCATGGCTGCCACCCCAGGCGTGTTTGACAGCTGCTCACGTGTCGTGGGTGAGGGGAGGGACCCAACAGGTCACTGGTGTGATGCTCTGCTGTGTGTGTCCTGTGAGAGCACAGTTGCTGTGCATAGGTGGTGGTTAGGCTTATGTACCAGGGTGAAGGAGGTTTGCTTGCACGTGGCTGGCAATGGGAACCTTGTTATGTGCGCATGGAAAGGCAATGGGATACTGCAGTGGGACTGACCAGGATGGGCACAGGATACACTGAGTGCCATTTTCACACCTGCTTATACCTGCAGGTGGTCAGGCAGAATACCAGCCTGAGGTATCAGAGATGTGTAAAAAAGGTTCCCGGGTGTTGCAAATGCCTTCCTTTTTAACACCTGGAAAATCCTTTACAAACGAGAGGTAATTAGTTTCAGAGGACACCTCTGAAATGCAAAAGACATCATCAAACATGTTTTGCAGATGGGAAGAGGGAAGCATGCTTGTTTAGTGGCTGTGTCAGGAGTCTTCTACAGAAGGTCAGAGATCTAATTGAGAAGTCAGGGCTCTGCTGTCTGACAGGTAGTTATTTTGTAAAGGTGTATGGTACAGTGCAGAGAGTGATCACTTACAGAGAAAAAAATAATTGATGGACTTTCAAAATAATACATTGTTCTTTACAACAGATGAAGTCAGAGCATGTATTACTAATTGAGAAATGTCAATGAAATAAACTTCGGCTCACCCATAGACTTAACCATTTGGGGCCTTATGATTCTTCTCCTAGTGGGGACAAGAGCCAATAGCAGTCTGGGCTTCCCAAGAGCAAAAAAAGATTTTTATATGGACATTTCCTGTATGCAAACAGAAGTTTGGGAGCTATTAGAATTGTTAGAAGCTCAGCTGATTTCTATGTGTTTTGATTTTTTTTAGAAATCATATATCTTAATATATATGACAACTACTTCACCAGTCAAAGTTACTCTTCTTTCATTCAGAGTTACTCAGAAAAGATGACTTAAGCCAGCAAAAAAAAAGGCTGGCTTTGTTAATTCTTGAGTTATACATGAGGAGTCATTAACAGGCCAAGTAAATGATTTTGTGATTCCCAAAGTCAAGCTTGCCAGTCAAACTAAGTGTGACAAGACTTAGGCCTATTCAGATGCTGTTCAGATAAAGGTGTGTCTGGTATGCAATGGCAGGAATGCTTGAGTACATGGCATTATAAATAGAGGAAATACAAATCTACTAATGGGATTGGCATTTATGGCAATATTCCCCATGCTGTCTTTGGCACTTGTGCGGGTTGTCATCCCTAACTAAGAGATCATGTTCTGTATGGTGATCGTCCCTGACTTTTGAGTGTGGGCCCACAATATTGCTAATCTCATGATTCATACTTGCCTTTTATTTCCTAAGAATGATGACAAATATATTTGCAAGTAGATTATTCTGACCTCAGAATGAAAGTGTTTGTTGATGATGCAAAGAGTGCAGGCTGCTGCTAACCACTGTTTCCTATTAAAAGCACCAACAACGTGGGAGAGCACACTTCAAAACTGGCCACTTCAGCTGAGAAAGGAAAATAAAAACACTAAAGCTGCCCTCCCTACATCTGGAAACATTGGAATTAATAGGTGAACTTTATGACCTGAGCACACCTCAAATGGAAACAGCAGAGCCATGCAATTTTGTGCGAAGAAGCAATGTCAGCTTGCTCAGTGCTGGGAAGCACAGACAAGTTTCCACCTGCACATGAAGTGTTGCAAATACCTTTGCTGCTCTGGCTGAGGCACAGAGATTCAGGCGAAAATAGTGACATTAAGCAATACCTTTTATTAATACAGCTTTATGGGTGAAAACTCTGCACCAGTGCAGCTGCTTCTCAAAGCAAATGTTATCCATCAAACTGTTCAATTTTTCAATGCTTTTCTTATAATCTTCTTCACAGAAGATTAAAATAAATTAATTTCTTCTCCACAGGTGATTAATCTTATTTTCTTGAATTTTTTTCTCTTTTTTTTTTCCTTGAAAAACTCTGTTGTCGAGTGCTTCCTTCTTTAACTTTCCATAAGGGAAGAAAATAGCCTGAAATCAGGTGCCTTTGTAGAAGATGTGCCTTCTGTGTCAGCAGTTTGGCTTCATGGGAACCTTCAATGCAACGAGCTCTTGTCTCCTCCACATTGGCAGCCAGAGGTCCTAGAGAAAAGAAAGAGAGCTTAAAAATACACACAGGGCACAGTCCACCTTACAGGGGACTAGATTGTTTCATTGGTCCATTGCTTTCCTGCTTTCCCTGTCTTCAACAGTAAGTCAGTCTGATTGCTACGTGAGCCTGAGCCTGCCGACAGCTTCAGTGCAGCATTTCCGCACCAAGACAGTCCAGAACAGCAAGAACCCAACGTGGAACGAAACCTTCCACTTCACGATCCAGAGCCAGGTTAAGGTAAGGATGCAGACACCTCCAACAGCTATTCTTAACAGATACCAAGCATACCATATAGTCCTTCTACTCTGTGAGTCTCTCTGACTTCCCTTGTGAAGTATTCACACTCTCTTACTGTACCGAATTATATTTTGATGGTTAGGTAAGACTGTCTGCCTGCATAGTCAATAGAGTACATAGAGAGCAACTTCAATATTTCTATTTTTTCATTCTTGAACTTCTTTCCCAATGTCATTCAACTGAAATGAAATATCTGTAGCCTGTTATGTTTGTTAAAAATATTACATATTTTTTTCCCCCAGAACATTCTGGAGCTAAAAGTTTGTGATGAGGACAACATAACTCAAGATGATCATCTCCTCACTGTTTTCTTTGATGTCTCCAAAATCCAGCTTGGAGAAAACATTCAGCTAAGTTTCCAGCTGAATCCACAGGTATGGATAAAATTCAAGGGCAAAGCAAAGATGGTGTGGTCAGGTGAGAATATGCTCATCTCAACTTTCCTGTCATGTGTCCCACACACGAGCATTTCCCACTGTCCATACCTGAGCGTGTCCATCTGTTTCAGGGGTTGATATGTACAGTTGTTTATGTAATCATGGCAAATTTCGGATGCTGCTTCTACATAAAGAGCTGGTCAACATTATTGGACTTGATTGTCTGGTTACTGCTCTTCATGTCAAAACATCAAGAGTTTACCCTGCTAGTTTGGCAATTGTAGCTGGTTGTTCTGAGCTGTATGCTATGCTTTGCTAATGGCAAAGTAATGATATGCAGTCACAAACTGCAACCCCAATGTGGCTTTCAGTTTATTTGTAAAATAAGAGCTCAGAGCTGAGCTATTAAAAATACTGAGTTTCTTAGCAGGTCTTGACTTCATATGCTTAGGATAACTTTAGACTAAGTTGTAAAGGCAGTCTTTAGGTCTAGAAATTCTCGAGTGATGGCTGAGTTGATTTGGTACCTGTTTTGGAAAATCTGGCTCTTCATGCCAGTGTTCTCCTCAGCACTGACACTAGGAGGGCAGGAAGATAATGGGAATTGCAGCAAAACCTTCAATGAGAAAGAAAATCTCAGGGACAGGCAGTTACAAAAGACAAAGATGAGCACACAAAAATTCTTTTGTGAAGACTCCACCAAACCAAAGTGCACCCTCCAGAACACCCTTGGCTTCACACACCCAAGTGTGCCACAATGTCGATGTGCCACCAGATCTCCCTGTTCCAGTGGGTGAGGGCTGGGAGAGGGTCAGGATGATGTGTGTGCACTGGAGAAATCCACCGTCACTTATGCTGAGGATCAGTGGGGAGAGTCAGGGCTTCTTGGAGGGGAAGGAAAAGAAGAAATGCAGGTGGCTTGTGGAACGGTGTGTGAGCAGTGAACCTAAGACTGCAGAAAGGGGGAGCAGCCACTGAGAGGCCCTGTGGTATGTATTCCGCTTGTCCTGTAAGGTCTAAACTAGTAGTCTGCTAAATTAATGGATTTGATACTAGAAGTATTACAGATAGAACATGAAGGAAATTAAGTCTGTGGCATGTGCAGTAACAAAAGGTGAACACTGATTTATAGAGACCCCTGAAGAGCACAGATTCCTGTAGGGTATCTCTCTTCACAGGAGACCAACCTGCAGTGACTGCCTTCATTTTCTTTTGCAGGGAAAAGAGGAGCTGGAGGTTGAATTCACAATGGAGAGCAGGTGCGTAATATGAAATAAGTGGACGTGTAAGATGGAGACAAAGGTTACTGATACAAATCAGTCACACTTACAGCCCCTAACACTGTCAACGTCTGAATAAAACAGAAGGTAACTTTGGGCAGAGTGTTTAATGTAGAAGGGATGCATGATGGTGCACAGTATGCATGCATCTACACTGGACATCCAGACACACAGAGAAGCAAGTACAGGTGCTGATGAGAGCAAAAAGAAATCACTGATGGCAGCTGCTCACCAAGGTGAAAAGCACATTCTACACAGGAGGAAGTTTTAAGTTTCCCTTCTTGTTCCTTACTGTGGGATCCCAGATGTTTGTTTTGTCATAAGAATGTGGGAAAATGAGACTTGGAATTTGTTTTAGTTGCAGGAATAGATGAAATTTTGTTTCTTACTGTGTTTCTGTGCTGACTGTAGAGTTAATGGAGAGAATAAGCATGTAGATGAGTCCTAGTGCTACTGTTGAATTTTAAGGTAAATGGTAATTTTTTAAACTTTTTTTTAATAGCATGTTGGGTGAATTCACCAGCTTTTTAGCTCTGACCCCACATGTTTGAACTGAACAATATAGGACAATAATGTAATTATGCTATTCATGTGGAAATTTCCTTCAGAAAATGATCCTGTCTGATACAGTAAGGAGCTCCTCTGTTTGACAGATGTCCACAAATGTTTTAAAGTTTAGACTCTAACCTGTGAGAGGCAAACTGGATTGCATATGCAGGTGGAATTTCTGATACTGTTTGTCTGTGCTGCATGTCCAAAGATGAACTTTCAAAGATAATTAAATAATGCTTAAAGAAGAGTCCAAAAAAAGAGAGAAAATTAAGAATGTGCTGAATTGATAATTTTCCATTTTGTCTTTCAGCCCAGATCCTCCTGAAAACATTATTACTAATGGAGTTCTAGTGGTAATTTTTGTTTCATAATCCTTTTCCCTGCCATGTAGGAATGATCATTGCAAAGCTGGTGTTAAAGGTGCCAGGTAGTTGCTCCCCATGGTGCCATGGAGGGATTGACCAAGACACAGCCTAAAGCTGGTGTTGGCATTGGCTTTCCCATGTGGTCCCGGCCAGGGACTCAGGCTGGGAGAGGTTAAAGCAGGGAAGACTGTGAGCTGCTGCCAGCGCTCACCTCTGCCTGAACTGAGCTGGGCTCAGGGATATGACAGTCCTTGCTCTGTCCAGGGAAGTCTGGGCACCCTGTTTGGAGAGTCTTCTCCTGTGGCTGATCCTTCCCCAGGCCCTTGCAGTGCCGCTCCTGCAGGCAAAGCAAGTAGATCCCTTCTCTTTCATCATCACTATGCATTTTGTAAATTCCCATGTGGAAGTCCAATCCTATCTCCCTAGGCAGGGGAGTTACAGGTAGCGCCACCTCTCCCCTGAGGTGCATGCCCCAAGACCCTGTGGGCTGGATGAGGCAGAGCTCTGCTGACAGTGAACCCCTTTGTCTCTCGCCCTGCTTGTCTCTTACAGTCCCGTGAGGTTTCCTGCTTGGACGTGCAGGTGAATGATGGGAGGCTGAGGAAGGACACAATGGGTGAGCCTTTTGCTGACTTGTGGAGCAAATCAGGTTGCCACTTAATGGCAGAAACACTCAGTGTTTTACACTTGAACATCCTAGTTTAAAATCATTTAGGATGGAAGACAAAATCTCATTGATGCCAGTGGCCTGTGGAGGGGGTTGTAGTTGATCAAAAATATACAGATTATTCCTGAATGTGGTGAGATGAGCATGTGTTCTAATTTCCCCACAAAATATTTTCCTCTACAGTAACATCTTGCTGGATACTTACAATTTTCCAAAGCATTTGTGCAAGGAATTTAGGTTTTTTTAGTCCTAAACTGAAGCTAATGCCTGTTGTTTCTGGATTTTGGGACAAAGAAAATGGGCAGAATGAAAATTGGGCCTCTTTTGCCATTTAACTTAATAAAATTTCTTTAGGTATAACAATAAAAAAACATGCCACAAGGTGAAACACAAGTCACACAGTATATTAACAAAGATATTTGCTGCACACTTAAAGCAGTGTATCACTGCCATGTCAAGCCCATACCTGTTGAACTGTGTGCCTCCTATGCAATTTTTGTAGTGTCTTGTTCTGATATCAGATGATGACCCCAATCCAGCACTTTGCTTAAGCTCCTGGATGAGCCAGTTGAGCTCAGCTGTCACAGAGGAAAGGTTTGGTAGATGTGACTGAAAATGCTTAAGTGAGGTAATTCTTTTGAAAGCTGACTGCTTTGGAGTGTGTGGCTTTAGAGAATATATTTCACCTTGAACCTTGTGGGTCGATATCTTTCTATATAAACACCATTTTTAATTACTTGAACAGACATACCTGATACTTCTTCTATGAAAGAAAAAAAAATCACCAGACATTATTTTTTTAGTGCCAGAAATATTTAAAAAGGAATATTACAGGTTGAAGGAAAGAGAAACATGATAGAGGGACTGAGATTTAACTGATTAAAAAAACCCTGATACTGTGCAGTTACTGTACTGTACTGTAATGTAACTGGTAAAAAAACCAGGTTTCTTCCAAAAGACTGAAATTTTAAAAATATCTCAGCAATAAGACAGTATGTAATACTAAAACATTATTCTGGTGTAATAATAAGATATTTTGCACATTTCATACTTTTGGAAGAGAGGGTCCCCCCAAACAGTTATTGGCTGTGAGTCACTACCTAATTAAATAGAGCAGTAGTTTCAGCTATCATATCTATCTATCTATCTATCTGTATGTATATCTAAGTGTAGTGGTACTATAGCAACAATCACTATATGGCATATTCTGTACACCATCTCTAAAACTGAAACTTTCAGAAAAGTCAGCCTATTCTTCCTATAAGTTTGCTATCAAAACGACATTGTTACTTTAGAAAAACATATATTACTGTGGAAACAAATGATCCACATTTTTGGAAGAACTTAATTTTGAAACACCTTTGCTTCAGAGAGGAAGTTTGCATTAACTGTGGACGGGTCGTACGAAGGAACCCAGACGCACACGCTGAGCTCCTGCCTGTGCCCGACATCCCCAGCCAGGTTCCACTACATCAAGTACAACCAGTCGGCGCTCACTGTGGCTCTGCCGCGGCGCAGGCGGCTCAGCAGGGTATGTCACCACCGCTAGCATGTAGCTCTGCGGTGTGCATTTCATCGGGGACCTCTAAGACCTGAGTGTGTGTGCAGATCTGTGTGTGCTGGGAATTGGCAAGTGCATGTATGTGAGACAGGAGAGACTGCTTTTACTTAATTTCTCTCTCTTTCTCTTTTTTTTTTTTTTTAAAGAATAGGTAACTTGTTTATTTTTTGTCTTACTCTTTTTTCCAGTCTATGTCAAGTCAAAATGAAAGGGATATGAATGAATCTGTGACTCTACCTCTGAACTCACTTCCTATACAAGAGAAAATAGCAATAGGAGAGGTGAGAACAAGTTTTTCTTAACAGAAAACAGCTCAACACACATTCAGTTTGGTGGATGACTAATCTTAGAGCTCGGTGATTCAGTTCCTGTCAGACACCAAGCATGCTATGGTGTAAGGTGTGAATGACAGTCACTTGGCAACTATGCAATAGTTACTTTTTTCTTTTGTTCTGCCCGTGGTTCCAGGCATGCCCTGTGCAACCCTGTTCTGAGTTTAAAATAACTTCCTCAGGACATGTCTAATATGTATGTTCATCAACACAGTATGCAAGTTAACAGTAATGGATATGACAATTAAGACTTATATTTGCAAAGGGAATGCCTGAAGCAAAAGATAAAAGAGAGATCATCTATATGTGTATGGTTCAGATGCCCAACTTTCAAAAACCTTCTCAAACAATGAATGTTAAACTATGAGAAGCTGAGGGGCCCTAAGCCCACCTAGCTTGGATGAATGGCTTACTTCAACCCAGACTGTGCTGGAAACTGCTAAAGTCTCTCACAGCCCAGACCATTGCTGGCCAGATTCTCCAGCTGCGTTGCTGAATTCAAAGATAGTGAAACTCAGGCCCTAGATGGAGTGGGGGAGGAAGGTGCAGGAGTAACGACCTGAGCATGCTTACACTGTTTGTATTGCGATTTTCAGGACAGGACAATTGACTTGTACACAAAGGCAAATGAATGGTAAGTGAGTCTCCAGCAAGACCTGATCCTGTAGCTGGGAGGCATCTGCTCCTACACAAAGCTCATTTGAAATCAGCAGGGGTTGATGCAGGCTCAGTTGGGAGCAGATGTGTGAGTTCATTATTGGGTTGTAGGCTTTTATTTACGAGGTTCTCCGTTTTAATTGATGGCAAATTAAATCATGGGTCCCCCGTTCTCCAAATTTCCAAGCTGCTAGTGCATCTCAGCAATAGGTCTTGATTTGTGTGCAGTGTTATGCCTACACATATGGAAAGAGCAGCTCCACAAAGAAATCACATTTCTGAATTATATAAACAAAGTAAATTCAAGGCATGGTAGCTGTTTTTCTAATCTCACAGCTGCACTGTTGACAGTGGTTGTCTAGTTACAGGATGCATGGCAGCTTGAAAAATTAGTTATATGAGCAAATAAGACCAGAAGTCTGTTGTAGATACCATAACAGGACAGTGTGTCGTGATCTACTCTGCCTTTGCAATCGCATTCTCATTTTCAGCTACAGCAATTAGCATAGGACTGTCTGTGGTGCTGTTTTTTCTCATTACGTTATACTGTCCACAAACTGGTCTGTAAACACACGCAAGCACAGCTGGAGTTGTCCACAGTGACTAATAAAATAAAAATATCTGTGCCCTGGTCTCAGGACTCAGGGTCTGTGTTTCAGGCCAAGAAACCTTGATGCCCGCCTGGGGTTTGACCTATGCACAGATGAACAGAATTTCCTGCAAAACCGAAAGAAGGTGGTTGCTGCTGCACTAAAGGATGTTCTTCATCTGGAGGAAGATCTGCAAGAGCATGAGGTAACCAGTTAAGGGCACTGTTGGGGGATTTTTCTCTCTCCCTTAAGCCTGGAGATGAGGGATGACATTTTTACCTCCATCTGGATAAGGAGTGAGGACCTTTATTATCAGCTCCTCCTCCTGGGCACTTTGCCACCAGGGTGGTCTCAGCTGGAGAGTTCCACTGTCTTTCTAGATAAGCAAAATCTCTGTTTCCACTTAGCTTACAAGTGAATAGTTTCAAACCAATGGTTCAGCCTGTGTTTCTTAAAAATCCTTCCTGAAGTGCCAAGACCTAGTATATTCCACAGGAAAGTGTAGCATAGAGCAATGTTACTTTATCTCTTAATTTATGTGTTTTATTTTACTAGCGTCTGGATGCTGCCTTTGCATTTCTGCAATCTTTTGACATTATTTGGGCCTTAATGCCACCTTTTCATCTATGTTTTCTGCTCTTTTTTTGTGTCAAACAGGTGCCTATAGTGGCTGTGACCACAGCAGGATGTGGCATAAGGGCACTCACTGCCATGTATGGCAGCATTTTGGGTCTCCAAAAGTTGCGTGTTCTGGATTGTGTTTCATACATTAGTGGTTCATCTGGCACAACATGGTGAGGAACAATTTTGATACTGTTGTTTGGATCTTGTGTTAGGAAAAACATGTCTTGATTTCAAGAAGTGTAAAGGTGATCAATCGAGTTATTGCTTCCAACTTTGGGCTATGAATGCCAAGGTCACCTATGAAAGGACTGTTGTGCATCGTAACCTACCCCTAACCAAAAATGGAGACTTTATTGAAAGTGGAAAAATCATTAATCCTACGCAAAATTATCCTTTATGGTTATTTACTGTCGGACTGAAACAGCATAGACATGACCAATTTTTGACTGGTTGCTTTTAGACTTGCTTTTCCACTCAAAGTAAGCTCAAAGAGAAGAGTAACTAAAGGATACAATGATAAATGCTCGAAACTCTGCAAAGTGTATTCCCTGGATTTCACAAGCATCTTCTTAATTTCTCTCTGCATTCCATCATGTTTTATCTCTGCAGGACAATGACAAAGCTATATGAAGATGCTGATTGGTCACGTAAGGATCTTGGGGAAGTCATTATTGAAGCACGGAAGCAAGCAGCCAAGTGCAAGATGGGGGCTTTCTGCTTGAAAAGTCTGAGGAACTATTACAGAGAGCTGAGCCAAAGGACCCAAGCAGGACATAAAACATCTTTTATTGATCTGTGGGGACTCATGATTGAAGCCATGTTAAATGATGGGGTAATGTCTATACATCTTTTTTCTTGGAAAGGTGTTCACTTCATATTTATGACCACTGCAAGAAACTAGAGCCCTAGGAAGAGACACCTGGTCAATAACACTGTACTTGGTGTGTAGGCAGAGCACCATTTATTTTCATTAATAACTTGGAGACACAGCATATGTCTACACTGGAGCGTGAAGTGTAATTGAATGTAGCAGAAATGCTCAGACTAGCTCTAAAGTAACCAAAATGCTGACTAACACTACAGTTGTGCAAGAAATTTTTAAGGTTCTTAAATGTTTTTTATAGCTCTATGCTTTTACCTCTACTGCTGCAATATTTACACAAGGTGAACTCATAACTTGAATATACTGCAGATGTACCCCTTATGTCCAGCAATTTGTGACCCAGTGAAAAGAAAGTATATAGATCCTGAGCTGCTGAGTCATCTTAGCTACAGTGGGTGCCTTTCAACTATTTTGAATTTGATCTCTCAGGATCTTAATTCTCTAATTTTATTGTAATGACACGAGCAAAAACTTTCCAAACTTTCTCCAGACTGATGATAGCTGTAGAAAAAGCTATTTTATTTCAAAATTCTGTAAACATGGTTTACATTTTGTCTAGACGAAACAGATAAAATTAAATACTCTCATTTCATATACTATTTCACATTGTGTTTCCAGCCTCTGTGCTACATAGCAAAATTTGCAAGAATTTGGCTGAAGTATACTCAAAATCTCATGATACAATCTCATGATACAAAATCTCATGATACAAAATCTCTTATACAATTTAATGTATAAGTTGTTAGTATGGAAGAGCTCCATGATTTTTCCTCTTTGGATGTTAACTTTCAATATGGTGTTTAAAAAAAGAAATCTTGATTAGCAGGGTCATTAACATGCTGCCTTGAAGAACACCTATGATTAACAGTTGAAGTACATGATAACAGCTGAATTACCCAGATCTGCCCTATATTTTAACTTGCATTTAACCACAGAAATCTAGGACAGAATGTGAAGTAAATTGTTGCTGTCATTGTATACTGAAAGCAGAACATGGCTGGTTATCTTAAGAGAAATTGTTCCTGCTTTCTTGTCCTCTGTTATCAAGTGCATGGAAGTAAATTTAGGAGCAAATTCAGGAAAATGACATCTTATACTTTATAAACTGATGTCTTTAGGGAACTGATTATCAGCTAACTCTTTGGGTTTTTTCCAAATACAGAAAAGCCACCACAGACTTTCTGATCAACGTCAGGCAGTGAACCAAGGTCAGAACCCACTGCCCATATACCTTGCCCTTAATGTCAAGGACAAAGTTGCCACCAAAGATTTCAGAGGTAATGTTTCAGTTCTGAAAAAGTGCTATATATTTACCCAGGGAGATACACTGTGGGGATACTGTAAAAAATGACGAATTATTTTGAATTCTCATTCTAAGCCCAGAGAAATAGTGTTCAGAAATTTAAAGAGTATCTGGGCAGCCACATGATATTTTCAGATATTAACTTCAGACTAATAACACAACATAATTCTGTGACACAGTCTCAGAAGTTATAGGAGTTCTTAAAGAAAGTGATTCATTAGAGCTTTAAGTTTTCTTAATGTACGTTCTTGTCCATAACAGGGGAGTTGGAATTACATAATCTTTAAAGTCCCTTCCAATCCAAGCCATTCTATTATTCTATTTTTCATAGCTGGCTAAAGGCAATAAAAGTAATAGAAGCCAATGCGTGTTCTAGTCCACCTTTCATGAGAAAACTTTGTACTCACTAAATAAAATGAAAAAAGAAGTTAAATTTTCCCTTAGCCCTGGCATTTTACTTTCACAAACCTGTGGACAGTGTGACAGCTGGTTCAGCAGTGGCTGTTGGCAGGGTTTGCTCAGGACACCTGCTGAACCAGATTTCTTGTGAGAGCCAATGCCTGAAAGGCTTATTCCAAGTCTGGCAACTGGACTATTTTCTGTAGTGTAGCTAACCCTATGGGTGCTTACGTTGGCAGAGTGGGTGGAGTTCACACCGTATGAGGTGGGCTTCCTCAAGTACGGCGCCTTCATTCGTGCTGAGGATTTTGGCAGCGAGTTCTTCATGGGTCGCCTGATGAAGAAGCTCCCCGAGTCTCGAATCTGCTTCATGCAAGGTAACTCACCAGCCTGGGGGAGTGACAAGATTTCAAGAGAAACTTCCATGATTCAGGAATTTGTCCCCAGAAACCTGTTGTTAAGCATGAAGCAGCAGTGGTACTGGGTCAGTCAGCTGACATGCTCCCCAGGGAAGTTGTCACAACACCAAGCCTGCCTGAGTTCAAAAAGAGTTTGGACAATGCTCTCAGGCACAGGCTGTGATTCTTGGGGTTGTCCTGTGCAGGGTCAGGAGTTGGGCTTGATGATCCTTCTATATCCCTTCCAACTCAGGATATTCTGATTCTATGTTTCCTGAGACTCATTCAGCTGCCCTTTCCAGCAAAGGTGGTTTTATAATTTCATCTAAGATAAGAATAAACTAAAATGGCAAAGAGGCTGTCATGTACCTTTGTGAATGCTTTTGAGGCATCTTCATTTCCTGTAGCTTGCAAAAACTACAAATTGGAAATCACTTTTCAAATTGGAAATCAGTGGCACACTGCAGAAGCCAAATAAAAAGTTGATAAGAAATTGAGAAAGAGGAGAATCACAGAAGGAGCTGGCTGAAAATCTTTCTTTATCAAGGGAAAAAGGAAATGAAAATTGGAACATGACAACTGAAAATAAAATAAAATAAAAACGAATGTTCCAGCTAACGAGATAAAAAATGGTGAGAGGGAAAAGACTTTGAATTTTTTTCTGAATAAGTTTACCTTTGGAGACTACCATTGTAATAGATGTCTGAACTGATGCAAAAATTGAATAGAAATACGGAAAAGTTAGAAAAGAGCTGGGGAAGGTGCAGAAGCACCTTTAAAAGAACTTGTGTTTACATCTGCATTGATTATTACACTCTCCCACTTTTTAGGAATGTGGAGCAGTATCTTCTCCAAAAACCTCTTGGATGCCTGGCACACAGCTGACAATTCAGAGGACTTCTGGCATAGATGGACCCAAGACAAAGTGACTGAAATAGGTAAATCAAAATACCTTCCTCCAGACCCCTCTGATAGGGTAACTGCACTCACATTTCCCATTTTTTTAGTTTTCTGCCATCCTGTTGCTCTCAGTCCCTGGGTATGGGATGTACCAGAAAAATGAAGTTATTTGAATTTACTGAATAGCCAGTGCTCTGCTTAAATACTGAGATTGTGATAAGAAGGAAAAGCACAATCAGACAAACCTTGAAGTAAAGGAGATAGGGATGGACATATAGGGTGTTTAGTTTAAAAGGCTTGGAAACAAAAGCTTCTGTCAAAGCCTCGTGTCATCTATTTGTTAGCCAGAAAGAAGCTTGAATGTTTCTATTTCAACATCTACTTGCCCTGCACAGCATATCCCTTCCTCAAAATCTGACTACACAGGAGGCTTAGTAGAGGTCAAACAAAGTCAATGCAGTGGAGCTCTTAAACCAGGTGAGAATCAGCTCCATACTGAAAGACCATTCCTTGAAAACACTCATGAGCATCTTCATTAAAAAATTCAAGCAAAGCCAGTGAGCACACTTGGGTCATATTTTTGTAGACTATGTTTTCACAAAACCCCGCCCCCCCCAAAGTCTTATGTTTGAGTTTATATAAATAATTTGCAAGTTTTGTTGAATTCAGGTGTCCACATCTGAACCAAATAGAACAAACTGGCTTTTTAAGAGTAAAACCATTTTAGTTTAAAAGTAAAATGCTAAAATTATTCTATGCTTTTCAAAATAAGCTTTAAATCTAATGTTTAACCTACATAGAATCTAAAAGCAGTAATCCCTTAAAATGTACTAATAAAATTATTTCCCCTGTTTGTTGTTTGCTTGGAAAAGTGAATTGTTTCAGCGTGTACCAAAGTAATACAGTTTAATGAGATAAAATGTTTTTTTAGTTACGTGTAACCCACCAGAGTTTAGAAAACACAAGTTTATACTTTTGTCAAGAAAATTACTGGAAGTCATAGCAAATCATGGGCAAAATAATGCAATGCTGAGCTGTGAACATGTGATTACAGAAAACTCACTGACCCTTTCACCTCTTTGTGTCTTACCTCTTCCTAATTATGATTATAATTCAGTTTCATGCCATTTATGCTGTTTATCTCTAGAGGAACAACCAGACCTGCCTGAGAAGCCGTATGAGATGGCTACATGTGTTTTCACTCCTACAAGCGGCCTCTCCACGACGCTCCGGGATATCCTGACGGATCGCCCTGCTGTCTCCAAGTACCACAACTTCCTAAGGGGCTTCCAGATGCACAACGAGTACATCCAACACGAACATTTCACAAAATGGAAAGGTGTGGACAGCTCTCCTGCCTACATGTTTCATTGTGGCACAGGGGTTGGGAATTGGTGAGGGATGTTTGCATGTAATTGATGCAACTGATGATAAACTGTTGCAGTTTGCACAAAACTGAATGGGTTTTGGGGTTACCTGTTAGTACTCACAGAGAGAGGGAAGAATGAAGGAGCTCCTCACACCTTTCACTTTCAGTAATACAAATGTTCAGTTATTTGGTCATTGGGTACTCAAAGTCCTCATGGGAATAAAAATGGTTAGGGTGGGGCTCTGCATGCCAGCAACATCTGCATAGGGTTTTGTGCAGTTCATGGGTTTAGCAACACCAACAAAATGTGAGTGGAGAGGCTGAAGGAACTTTAGGATTGCTGCACACTACCCTAAAGCAAAGGAAGATGCTGGATGGGAGGGAAGCTCACCTTCCTTTTGCTTTATAACTTGACAGATGTCTTTCTGCAGTTTGCTAATAGCTCTGAATCTTCCACTCTTCAGACACTTTGCTAGACACCTCTCCTAATGACCTGAGAGGCAACTCAGAACACCTGGAGTTGGTGGACGCAGCTTTCTTCTTCGAAACCAGTTACCCACCCCTTATGAGACCAGAGAGAAAAGTGGATGTCATCATACACTTAAATTACACAGGTGGATCACAGACCTTGGTGAGAAGTCTTAAAACTAGTTTTCTATCATAACAGCTTTTGCTTTGCTTTCCACAACTTTCAAACAGGTGTCTGTGAAACACAGAACTTAGTGGAATGTAGTAACATGCTGTTTTCAAACCTCAGAACAATGGAAATTTCTGGAGGGAAAAATATGTCTATTTTTTTCAAACTACTTTTGAAATATCCCTAAGTTCTTCACCAGTTTTCACTTTACAGACAAGCAAAGTTAAGTTAAGAAAGCCTAGCTGCAATGTCTGTTATAGTCTTACATATAATATTTAATGGCACAAATATAGCTGGGAAACTTTTGTGATTCATGTGCTGAATTTAATCTGCTGAATTTAATTTGCTTATAAATGTAAGATTTTTATTTTTAATTTTAATGTTGATTTTCTAGCTGTCCAAGAACAGCCTAGTGAGTAATTAATTTCTTCATCTTTATTTTTATCTTTTTTAATAAATACATTTTCTCTCCTTAAATAGATAACTTGAAGTGAGGTATCAAATGCCTTTACTATGTTTGCAGAAATCTGATATGGTTAAAATGGTTATATAGATTTTGAAAGCAGTATTTACCATATAAATAAATAGTTTTAGACTTCAAAATAGAGACATGTAATTGTAAACCTGTCCCTGAGGGACACCCCAAAAACTCCAAAGTTCAGTGGTTAATGTTCTGTGCCTTTTTCAAGTGGCAGACACTTCAATGGTGCAATTACGCATGAAAAATGCTAGTCTTTGTACTGCAGTGGAAATGATAATATCTTCAACTGTATTTATTTTTTGTATTCTGAAATCTTTTGGAAATATTTAATTCAAAATGAGGTGGTACTTTTTTATTAGATAATTTAACAAAGTTGGTAATCACAAATGAACTTTCTGATGAATGTTCTTAGTGCTATATTTTGAGGTCTAAAATATGTTATTAGAAAATCTCATGTTATTTCTGAAACTCAAAGTTACAGAAATGGGTAGGTTGGTCTCAAAACCCTGATAAAGTTTATTACAGGTCAACTCACAAGTTATCCTGTTATATTAACAGGTAATAGGACTGGGGGTCTTACTGTCTTGGACTGCAAATTTAGTTTTGTTTAGACCCATATTTTTTCTGACTTAGTTCTCCTTTAATTAATGGTCTATGACATGGTTTGAATTTATCTGTTCTGTTCCTACATCATATTCCTCTTTTGGAGACATGCCTTAGTACAGATTTAAACTCTCTTTACCTTCTTTATATTAGATGTTTCCCTGTAAGATTATGTCCAAATGCCTCCTCAGGCAACAGAAAAGCAGTCCTTAGGGCTGCAGATGCCCACATTATTTCTGGCTGTCCAGTGCTCTCAGTCTGTTTTGTGCAACTTGGCACGAGCTACTGGGCTTGGGCAGTAGTCTGATCTTGGGTATTTTTTATTTTTCTTATGCTGCTGCTGTTGACCAGCCCCTGGAGCAGGCTTGCAAATACTTTGCCGAGCAGGAAATTCCGTTTCCCTGCATTGGGCTGATGGATGATGAGAAGAACCTGAAAGAGTGCTACGTGTTTGATGGTGCCAATACCCCAGGAGCTCCTCTGCTGCTTTATTTTCCATTAGTGAATGACACTTTTCAAAGATACGTAGCACCTGGTAAGTTAACAGCACCCAGCTAACTTTATTAACTCAATGAATTTTCTTAGTCCCTGGGTGTTTTTTCCTCAACCCAATACAGCCCCTTTGTTTGTTTGCTTGTTCCTACTGGTGAATAGATTGCAAAATGGAATGATTCAAACTGTTTGCAAAATCTGGTGAAATCTTGTGCATAATTTTAGTTTGGGTCTTGGTGCAAATAAGGGAAAGAAGTAATATGTTCCTCAATTAGAGGAACAGAAACTAATCTAATTGTGTAATTTCTAAAAGTTTGCTTTAGTGTTAGAGAACAAAGAATATTTTTCAAATTATGGGTGGTTTTGTGACAGCCAGATCTAGGTGAGAATCACAGTATAGAATGGTACTGTGGAGGGCCATTGTGCTTTCTATTCATGCTATTTAATATATTTGTTGAATATGCTGCAATATCAAAGCAATAGTACATAAAGTGTCCCTCTGGACTAGTACTTGAGGTGGAGACTTTGCTTTTAAGATGATTTCCAAGGCTAATAATATTATGCTTTCTCCTGTCCTATATATCTCTATTCCTGTTAGTTTGTATTGTACTGAAGAATCTGCCTGGTAAACTTTGAGCACCAGTGACCACACAAAATGATGTGCCATGAGCTGGCCAGTAGATGGTGCTGATTGCAATGGAAATGACATTTAACCACACTTGCTTTATTCCAATTGGCTTCTTCAGAAGTAGATTTTTCAGAAATCACAGCGCTGCACTTACCTTCATAGTAATTGCATCTGTGATCTCTACAAGTGACCTATTCTATTCAAGTGTGGTATTTCTGGGGGACTATTCAAACGCATTCCTTGTTTTCCCTTGACAGGCATGGCACGCAGTGCTGCTGAAATGGAACAGGGCCAGGTTGATATCTCCAGTTTCTCCTCTCCATACTCAACCAGGGAGGTCTCACTGAAAGCAGAAGATTTCAACAAGCTTCTGAAGCTTACTAATTACAACATAATGAACAACGAGAACATGATTCTTCAGGCCTTGCGCATGGCTGTGGCACGGAAGAAACAAGCCCTGAGCCAGCCAGTATCACAGGCACAGCCCTCTGCTTGAACAGCATTTTCCTTTCCCTTACTAAGTATTTACCAAGACAGCACATATGGAATAAATACTTCACCATTCTTGGCAGGGGCCATGTCTAAGTAACTTTCTCAATCTGATCCAGAGTTGTGGCACCGAACTCAGCAGTTTCTGTTGTTAACACCATCTCATTGTGATGTTCAAAACATGAAGATTCAGCTGTGTATGATAAGGAAATAGCATTAGCTCTCTTTGTCTGCAATCTCTTATGGTCTTGGTGGCTAGTTGCTAATATTTTTTCATATGCAAAATATTTTGGCATTTCATTGGGACTATTGGTAGCAAATCCATAAAGCCCTCTTCAGACGCAGAAGGTGGTGACCATGCAGTATAAATTTAAAACTTAGTTTTAATAACCTGAATTAAATGGCCTTCTACCTTTAAAAAGTTTTGTTTCCCAGGTACTTCCTTTTGGTCATGAATTGTTGTGAAATAAATATTTTCTGAAGACATTTGAGTTTTCAGATTTGTATTATATGGATTGGTGGCCATTTAGGTCTTTGACATCTATTCTTGTCAATTAAATCAAACTTACAAATTTGTTTTGAGGTACTATTGCCATTTCCTCTCACAACCATGTACTTTCTCAGATCACACACGTGTTCTTCAGTTATCTCCCCGAAATGCAATTTAACTTCAGCATCATCTGGAGTTTGTTCAGTATAATGTATTGAACTATTACCAAAACAGAGAGCATGTTAAGGGGATTGCAGGCAGTATGGTAATTGAACACTGAAGACATGCAGTAAGATACCAGTTTTCTGTTTGCTGCATCACAGTGCATCACACACTCAAACACACTTAAGGCCAAAAAAGGTCCAGCAGAGAGAGACGGAGCTTCTGTTTCTAGTATGAATTTTTTTCTCAGAGGTGAATGACTGGAGAAAGGGAGGTGTTCTTTTCTAAATCTGGAGCTGGTTAAGAAGTTGGTTTTTGCTCTCTTTTTTGTAATAGTCTCACTATTATGAAAGAAAGGCAAATGGGAGTTTGTCAAAGGACATTCAAGATGAAGCTTACATGAGTCCTTTATCTTCTCATAGAGTCTGGCCTAAATAAAGTAGGCAAGAGCTACAAGAGTTTCTTCTTTACACAATTTTTCCAACAAGGTACAAAGACAATTTCAATCTTGTCTTCTAAAATGTATTTCACTAGTTTTATCTGAGCAGCCACTCATGAGCTCAAACTAAGGGATCTGAACTGTCAGAATGGGCATCGTGACTGACTCCTTAATGCTTGAGAGGGAGGGTGTCATCATATGTGCCAAAGTCTTCCTGTTACTGCAAAGATCAGGGCATTCTTTAAGCTTTGCAAAATCTGCAGGCTCCCTGGGGAACTCCGGTGCACTTTCTCTTCTCAGCTGTTGTTCCCTGTTGGGGATATTTTTTTCAGAATTAGATGCTCTGTTTGACTTTGCCAATGAACTTTTTGATAGTAATGGTGAGCTCCTGCTCCTTCCTGGTTTTACCAGCCTCAGACTGGTTGGAAAACATGTATTCCTGAAACAATCGAAAGAGTTCTCTGCAGATCTCTTGTGTAGCCTACTCCACCTTTTGTATTTCCTGTATCAGAATTTGTGATACACCCTAAAATCTCAGATAATCTGAATCTAACCAGAAATAATAGCTTCTCAGCCACCGGCATAGTGTTTCATATGTTCACACCAGCTGTTTTGTCCCAGGTGCCTGTTCTGACTATTACTAGATTCTCTCCAAGCAGAGGCACCTGACAGCCAATATCTGGGATGGGCTCTCACCAGCTCTATGCCCTGCAGCACCAGCTGTGGAGGAAATTCAGATTGACCCTCCATTTACCTTCCTTGTATTAAGTTGAGGTGGTGAGCACACTTTTTTGTGGGTGAAACACCTCTTTTTGTATACTTTTGTTATTAATATTGTTGCTGTTACTGTGTGTTTCTTATTCCATTGCTTTTTGCTTTCAGTAAATTGTTATTTCAACCCATAAATCTCTCCTATTTCCCCTCCCTTACCGGGTGAGGCGGGGAAGTGGGGTGGCTTTTATGGAGTTTAATTTCTGGCTGGTGTTACACCACCACAGGGTGGTCCAGTCATTCCCTGCCTTGAGCAAACACTCCTGTGTTAGGTCTGCATGGCCAGCTTTTGGCAGCAGCAGCCTGCAAGGGTGGCCTGTGTGAGGAGCTGCCAGAAGCTTCCCCCATCTCCAACAGAGTCAATGCCAACTGGCTCCAAGACTGACCCACCTCTGGACAAAGCTGAGCCCAGCAGTGACAGTTGCAGTGCCTCTGGGATAATGTATTTAAAAACGGGAAAAAACCCTACAACATCAGCTGCAGTGGGAGAGATGAGTGAGAACATGTGAGAAACAGGCCTGCAGATACAAATATCAGTGAAGGAGGAGGAGGAGGAGAGGGTGTTCCAGACTTTGGAGCTGGGGTTCCCCTGATGATTGTGCTAAACTACTGTTAAATAACTATTTAACTGGTTGTTAAATGACCATGGTGACCCAGGCTGTCCCCCTCAGCCCATGCTACCCCATGGTGGAGCAGATGTACACCTGCAATCCCTGGAGAGCCCCACATGGAGCAAGTGGATGCCTGAAGGAGGCTGTGACACTGTGGGAAGGCTGTGATGGAGCAGATCCCATCAGGACCTGTGTGCCCATGGACAGAAGAGTCCACACTGAAGCAGATTTGCTAGCACAGACCCATGCCGGAGGGGTGTGTTTATGAAAGACTGCACCCCAATGGAAAGGACACACACACTGGAGCCATTTGTGAAGAACTGCAGCCTCTGGGAAGGACTCAGGGTGGAGCAGTTCAGGGAGGATGTTTTATGTAGGAGAGACCCCACACCGGAGAAAGGGAAGCTGCTGGGGTGGGGGAGGTAGAGAAAATCAAGAGTTAAGTTAAACCCCAAAAGAAGGGACGGGTGGGGGAAAGGTGTCTTATGATTTAGGTTTTATTTCTCATTGTCCTACTCAGATTTGATTTGTAATAAATTAAGCTAATTCCCCAAGCTGAATCTTTTTGCCTATGATGATAACTGGAGAATGATCTCTCCCTGCCCTTATCTCAATACACTTGCCTTTCATTAAATTTTCTCTCCCCAAAGTTTACTCTCCAGCTGAAAAGGGTGTGAGTGTATGTAATAAAGTGACTTTGGTGGGCACAGCTTCTCAGTGTTGCTTGGTTAGAGTTGTTGTGTTTCATTGAGGGTTTTTGTGGAGGGGGAGCTTGGTTGTGGCATTTTTTTTTGTTGTTTGCTTTGTGTGCTTTTTTGGTTTTGGTGTAGTTTTGTGTGTGTGTGTGTGTTTTGTTTTTCTCATGTGTTTTTTTTGGGGGGTTTTTTTGTTGGGTTTTTTGTTTCTTTGTTGGTTTTTTTTTTTG